>CAUYON010119642.1:0-25494 GCA_963573935.1 Arctocebus calabarensis
GAGGTGGCAGGTCTGCCAGCTCCGCTGAGCTGCCAGGGGTTCTAAATGTCCTGCATCAATTCTTCCTCTCTGAGTAGAAACTCTAACTGCTGTTAGGGAAAAAGGGCAAAGACTCGATCTAACTGCTTCCTGCTGAATTGGGCGATGATAGAAGGGGTATTTTTTATTTTTATTTTTATTTTTTAAGGACAACAGAATTAAACAATTTTTAATAAAATTCCTATAGAAAACTCAGTCTAAGGGCAAATACATAGTTCTCTTTCCCATATAATCAAGGATTGAGAACTCCCAATTTCTTTGGAGAAAAAGCAGTAGTTCTGCTGGATGTTGCAGGGACTCAGAAAGAGCATCTACACATTCAAACCAGTAGTTCCTATTGCACATATTAACATTACTTGCCACCTAGCACCCTAAATATATGGTACCTCAACAAATAAATTAAAGATTTCCAAGTGACAGGAAATCATTTCAATTTGAACTAATATCCTTGAAAAATCACATTATTACAAGTTTTAATACATACAATAAAGATAGTTGGCATTTTATTAAAATCCTGAATTTTAGGTCTGGAGTTTATTCCATAAATAGATTCCTTTTTATTTGCTTGCTTTCACTTTCAATCATCTTTGATTGCTTTTCTGCACTTTAATCTTGATGAAACTTTGTTGTCCTTTAGACAGACATTCTCCAACTTTTGTATACTCATTATGTTCTCTTCACCTTAGGCTACCAGATTTTTCACAACAATATTTACACAGCTTCAAAGGTGCGTCCAGATCATGTGATACATAAATTAGGCCAACAATCACAAACATTTCTGGAAACGCTGTTACCCCATCCTTTTCTCTCACATCCAAGACAGTGCTGCCATAGCAATAACCTTGAATCATTTCTAATTACATCAAAAATTAAGCCTTTGTAACTTTGACATGTAACTGTTTTTAGGAATGATTTGTAGTATACCTTACTATTGGTCATGCCACTGGAGTCAACATGTGCTTACTTGAGACAGTTTCTACAGATAATTAATCCCATCCTTTGAGATTAATCTCAGAAGATGATATTATTTCTCTTGTTCTTAAAGGTCCTTGTTGTAGCCTTCTGTGTATTGACAAAAAAGTAAGCTTATTTGTCTAAGGAAGAAATTGCCCTCCATATGAGAATTCGCATCCTTGAAGGTTATTTTCTATGAGTATAGAGGCACCAAACATCTGAAGTTCTCTAGGTCCCAACTAAGATATGTCAGCATAACAACACATGTTCTGAGTAGTATTTATTTCTCTAAGCCATTGTCCATGAAAACTCCATTTATTTAACATATTTATATGTAGTAACACATGAAATTCAACTGAAAATAAAAGCTGTGGCTTAGCGCAAAGAGATGTGAAATATTTGGTGTTTTTAAAGCATTTCAAATCTTGTTTATTTAGGTAGTTTGACAAGTGCCTAAACTCCCCACACCAATGACCATGCCAAGGGCAAAGAGCGAAGTCAATAAATGGAGAGGGGAATTCCAATATTATTTTGAGATCCCTATTGTTCTCACATATCTGGTTGAAACTAATTAGACTCTTAACAGTTCTGTTTAATTAAATATTTTGATTCATATACTTCTATGTCATTTTCTAGTTAATTTTGGAAGCTGCCTTATAAGTTGACTCCAAAATAGGAGGTAGGATGAGTTCAGCCATGTTGAAACCCAACTTAATTGCTCTTTGGATGGATTTTAGGGAAGTCTGTTAACCAATCCATGATATGTGGATGGAAGTAGTCAAATGGAGCTTACCTGAAAAACCTCCTTGTTTCTTTTTTGCTGTGGAAAAAAGGACATTCCCTTATACCCTTGGGAATAATGACGTACAATGCCTGTTACTCATGGTTGTAGTATTAATGAGTTATGGTGAATTTGAAAAGTTGGATCTTTGGTTATAAAAATCCATTTGAAACCAATGTATTTTTTCATAGTATAGTTTTAGGGTCAGTGATAGTCCTTGTGCTTTTCAAAGAGGTAAATAATGAATATCCTCATGGTAGATTAGAAAGCAACAAGGTGAGTGCAACCATCATTGTCTTCCTATAGATTTTTGTGTTCTTGAAATTTACATTTGTGGTATCAAAACAACTCAAGTGATGTGTACACACACATACATATAATACGATAAAAGATTGATGGGTTTAAAAAACTATATTGGATTATACTTAGGAAAACTGATGTCAGTTTATGCTTTTTACATAGCTGCTTAGATCCCAGTCTCTTAACAAATAACTACATAGTTCAAATATCAAGTAAAAGTATATTGTGCACTCTTTGATAATGACAAAATTAATCTTTAAAAAAATTTTCCCTTGCAATTATTGGTATATAAGCTTTCCTTGTTTCATTCTATCTTCTAGACATTTTATTACACTCTTGATGTACCATTCAGTTTTAAAGAAACCTAGCATGACCAAGAGGATTAAAATCTTGAAATTTCTAAGGAAAATGCGATTTTTCTTTTTTCCTAAATACTTATGTTTGGAATTTTTAAGATAAAACTTCTTAGTAAACATAAAATAAATATTTTACTCTAGAAAAATTATATTTTTCATATTCTATGAAAAACACAGGTAACATTTGTCAAAAGAAACTCTATTAACTTGATAAAAAAATAAAAAAAAAAATAACAGCTGCCTTTGAAATAGCTGGGACCTAGGACTGTGTACATTGTTTATGCCATTTCTTATCTAGACACCCACACACTAGAAAGCTGTTAGAAATGCAGCGTCAAGAAAGTGTTCAAGCTTCCACTGCTGTGCTTATTCTTAGCACTCCCCACTGAAGGGCTCCCTGATCTCCAAATGGTGACATTTTCATTTCATAAGTGTTAGTCCTGTACATTATAACATATTTTTATTCTATGGTTTGCAGTGACAGTGAAAACATGAAAAGATGCTTGTTTTTCTTTCATTCATTCTGAATCTTTTGTTGCTTTTCCTGAGCTAATAAAATTGAGGAGAATATGAAGAACAGTCAGAATGTTTCAGATCTAAGATCCAAGCCCCACTTATTTGTTCCAAAGGGCTTTCATTATAGTCCCTGGCTAATTCTTGGCTTCATAGATTGAAAGATTGATCCCAAACAAAGCTCTTTTGTGCAGACAAGGCTGGTTAACTCTACCCTCACCTATCCCTCTGTGAATCAGGGATGATGAGATACCACCTGAAGAGCAGTAAGTTGCTGATACCTGACTTTGAGTTTCCTGCTAAGAGTGGGGCCAAACCCTGGGGATCCTTGCAGATTTTTAATTCTTTCCTTAGATATTAATATACTGGGTTTTCAAAACAGAGTATAATAGCAGTGAGATGCCTTGGGCAGTGTGGGAGAGAAGACATTTATTCCCATATTTCAAGTTTAGAAAGAAAGAACATAATGAACGAGAGAAAAAAGAAAGTAGCAATGGTAGAGAAAAAAATGTTTAATTCATCATTATTGTCAGTAGTGAGACAGATGCAATGGATTAAAAGGAAAAACAAAGAAAGAGGTTCACCAGTGTTGAAGTTAGGAAGGACCAACCTTTTTGCTGTTCTTATTCTGTGTTTTTGGATCAAATGGGTAAGTTTTATGAGATGATGACATAGGCAAGGTTTAAGGAAGTTATAATCCCACAGACTTTTCTATCTATCATCTATCTAGGTAATCTATGCAAGAATAATGAATGAGACAGTGTTTTGTTTTAGCAGTGCTGTAACATTGATGTTATATACGGTGAAATTAATTTAGAGTAATCCTATTATAATCATATCCAGTATTATCTGAGGCAAGAAGAAAGCATGCACATAACCTTTCAAAATAGCTGCCATGTAATTGTGACCTAGGACAGGAAAATCTATGCCTAGACAAAACCTAATAGCAATCTCTAAAATAATGATTTTATTAGTATTTTCTTATTATTAAAAACAAAACCAGGACCCATTCATATACCTAATAGATATCCTACTTGCATTTAAAATTGAGTTTGGTTTCACTGCATTTGTTCTTTTCAATTTGCTTACTATATCGCTTTGTTGTTTTTGTAGAAAGTTGACTCCACAGGAAGGCAGGTGTAGAAGAGCTCTTAGGATGGGAAAATCTGGTTTTGGATCCCAGCTTTGTCCTCAGCCAAATCAGCTTACTTTGAGTTTAGGTGAGAGTCAATCAGGCGGGAAAAAAAAATGAAAAAGAAATATGTTTAAAATGTTTTTTTAAGCTCAGTGACAGATTCTCATGAGGACTGTCTCATTGACACTCTATTTAAGATCTAGGAATAAGCATTATAAGTGATACTATGTCAACATATTTTTAGAGTCTGGTCACATTAACTTGAACTTTCAGCTTATTTCAAAATCACTTATCTTTCAACCAAATAAGATCTATACTTACCTGCAAGAGAGCCATGGAACTGTAGAATAAATAAGGCCATATTATTTTAAATCCTTCACCCATTTCTCTGAGTCATACATTTCTATGACTTGACACATCATGGGTTTGTGCTTTAGGATTTAAAGCCACCACAACAATATCTTGTGAGATGTAAGAAGTCTTGGGCTAAGGGGAAGGGGAGGGGATAGCACTTGCTTGAATGTTTTTCTGAATTATTAAGAGGAAACAAGATAGTTTCCATTTCAGTTTTTCAATCACTCTTCAAAAGAGTAGGTGGATTTAATTATTTTTTGTGGCCTTCAAAAAGCCAGCATAGACTTGGAACCAGTGAAATTGAAATTAGATCTCAGTTGAATATAGAATGGTCTCTTACAGTTTGTCTTCAAGGGGGGCCTCAGTCCCACATACTTTGTAGTCTTACTGATGCTTGTTCAAGTTCAGTTTAAATACTGAAAACAAATACGCACAATCAAAACACAACAAAGTCAACATAGCACATGAAGTGAGAAGAGGATGTGGCCTGATCTACCAATCACGCCAAAGCTCCCTGGGGAACAAGTGCCCCTTCTCTTGGTGACAGTCCCCCAAAAGCCACTCATAATTAGGCTCCTTCATAGGGAATATAAATGTTTTGAGATATCATTCTTTGCTGTTGAATAAAACATAAAACCGATATATTTATAATTTTAATTTATTATTTTGTGCTCTGAAAGTCAAAATTAGACAAGAGGTGGAAGGAAACTTCCCACTTGCCACACTTTATCTTTCCCATACACCTCATGCTTTTTCAATTTACTCCTTTTCAATGAAATATATTCAAATATATTTCCTGGGCATATGCTATGTGCCAGGCATTATCATACTTGTAAGAAGTGTTAAAATAAATAAATAAATAAAAGAGATATATTCTCTCCTCTCAAGAAGTCTGCAGTCTGGGTTAGAACATCACCCTGCAGATCTGTGTGGTAGTAGGCCCCATAGGGTAAGTGCCCGGAAAGAGTCATACAGAGAAGCTCCTTTAAGAGAGCCTGTGTTTGGAAGGCCGGGGATGATCTCTCGGCCACAGACCCAGCTACAGAACATGCGTTTCTGTTCTTTTACTGCTGTTTGTTCAAACGCCAATGAACACAGCCACAGCTTAAACATGCAGCTTGCTTTATTTACTCCTTCACCTCAGCCCTTAACCCCCAAGTGGAAGGATGCAGATGTGTAGCCAGAGGGAACACTCCCCCATCTCATCTGTGAGGATCCTTTCAGTGGCCTGTGCATTCCATTTAGACCCTGATGGATTTTTTCCGTCTCTGGAACCCAGCAGGCCATGACAATTGGACACTTCTAGCCAGGCTTTCTGAAACAGGGTGTGCATCACTCTCCTTGTTGACTTCCTGGAGTTCACTGGGTTTAACTGTTGTCCTTGTCAGGTATCCCCAGTGATCGGTCCCTAGCTTCCTTATGGTGCTTTATTCTACAAAGTGGGTACGTTATTAAAAAAATCAAACTCAACCTATGTCATCCTAACAAAATTGGACTTTTTTTATGTTTAAGGGTCTGGGGACATGTAAGAAGGTAGTTAGTACTGTGATGACCTTCTACAAAAAGTCACTACCTGTGCCCCTAGCAGATAATGGCAGGGAAGAGTCCTGTATTGCAGGTCCCGGGTGGAACAACTTGTGCACAGACTACCAGCACCAATGGAAAGTTTCTAATCTTTCATTTCACTTTTTGGTCCCCACCCCTCTCACTGGCACATTTATCAATGCTAGTATCAGAGTAAAGTGACTGATCAGAGCATTTCTCTTCTCTGTTGTTTCTCCTAAATGGGTGAAGGTACTTACTGCTGGAAGGTAAACATAACAAATACTCAAGAAAAAGAAAAGGGAAAAGCAGGTGGCCTGAATTAATGGCCAGTAAATTAAGAATGGACTTTACAGGCGATCCCCAAGTTACAAACATCCAACTTGCATATAGCTCACACTTATGAATAGAAGCTATTACAATAAGTCCCCAAGTTACAAATATCTGACTGATAAAAGATTCACACATATGAATGGAGCTATTATAGGTAATAGGTAAATGTACCTGCTCCAACTCACACACAAATTCAACATAAAAACAAACCTACAGAACCTCTCTCGTTCATAACTCCAGGACTGCAATACATGAGAAGAGGCTCTCCTATCTCCCAGCTAGCTTTAGCTAAATTTTTTTTTAGGAGAGTATCATAGTCTCTTAATTGAAATTCAATGGGGAACTTTCCTTGTCCCTTGTCCTGTGAAGCCTTCTAACATCTCTGTGGATGATGGTGTCACCCTTCTTAACATCAAAAGTTAAGAAGCTCTTTGGAGCCTGCAGAGGAGGGAACACTTTCTAACTATTGGTGTGATCACTTGCAGAGCACGCAGTGCCAATGGGAAGCAGTAATACAATGGGCTTCCTGGAATTTTAACTTCCGTCCAAGACTATTGAGGTTACCTGGGGCAGGGTCTGCTGGGTGAGAGGAATCCAACATTGTCTGTTTCCATTAATTTAGTCCTGTTTCCCTCCATGTCTTCTCTCTCCACCTCCTCTCTCTGGGTCTGGTGGACAATTCAGGTGATTGAGCCATCTGCACAGTGATTTTGGCCAGGACACATCTTGGTTTAAATGTCTTTGGGAAGCTTCTGAGGGTGAGGAAAGAATTCTGAGAGAGAGGCATTGCTTTTGGTGTAAAACCTGCTGGGACTAGATGAATCTGATTTCTTCCAATCCCACTAACCCTTGAGGCAAATTGACCAGATCTGGAGGCAGATCTCTCATCTTGATTTCAAAATAAGGTGGCTTAACATCTATACTGCATGAACCAAATGTTTGATAATCTAGTTTAAAGCTACCATTAAGGTTTCAAATGCACCAGTGTTTAAAGTTCTGCACTGAGATTTTCCCTTATGTATAGAATGAATCATGTTGCAGCGGAGATCATGATGACCAATAGTGAAATGTTTTATTGGTCCCTCCCCTGTCTATTTTCATCCCCCAGACTTTCTTCTCCTCAGACCTGGAGGGTGGAGAGGGGGAAAGGCAGCATTGACACTTTTCTTTTTCTTTTTCTTTTTTTCAGATTCAGAAGAGTAAAAAAGACCTCATATACAATAAAAGAGGCTGCCAATGTCTTGCATCATTTTAGCTGAGCTTCTTCATTCTCCTTCTTCTCCTTCTTCCACAAAGACCCATAACTGGAGAAGGTGTACAACTTTCAAAAACAAGCCCCCCCACACTTGGCCTTCTCTTATTCCATCTCTTCCCAGGAGATGACACTTTGGGGGTTGGTTTGCGGTATTAGAACTCAGAGGGATTTTCCCCTGAGTCAACAAAACAACTTGGGATTTTTGCACAAATAGAAACAAAACATGAAGGGATTTCTTCAAATCCTTTGCTAATGATGTGATTTTCAAGGCACCTGTCTGGCCTGATGAGAATGGACATCCTGGATGTGCTGGGAGAGGCCTGGAAAAGCCATACACACAGTAATTGCCATTTTATTACTGTCAATGCCATTACTTTAAATTCCATTATTTTGCACTGGCTGTAGACGGTGGATACAGCTAGGCTGGCCGTCGTGACAGCTGAGGTGATACTTCCAATCTCTGCTTCCTATCCCGAGTTGGGAACATTTGTTTTCTCCAATTTCCATTCAGATTCAAATATTGTTCTTATGTTCCCCCCTTTGTATAATATGAAATTGTATTTTTCAAAGAAGAACTCTTTATTTGATGCCTAATTTATGTTATCTGTGCATTCATCAATAGAAACCTGATTGTTTCAGCTGATGACCTTACTGTTTAGGTGGGAACACCATTGTTTTTGCCAGGTAGCATCCATCACTAAGTGGTCCCTGACATTTTTGCCCCTGGTTGGTCCTCTCCTTTTGAATATCTGTGGTTTGACTTCATCCCTCCTGTTATTATGCAGTAAAGTGCTAAGGGGAATTAGTATTGAGAAAATATGTGAGAGAATTCTTTGCATTTTAGTAAGTCTTTAAAAATATCAGGTAGGAGCTGATTAATAGCACAAATCAAAAATAAAAATAGTAGATGTAGCACGGAAAGAGAGAAATGATACTGCCCCCCAAACCAAATGAAAACTGGGATCCAGTGGGGTCCAATTTAAGTGTGATATTATGGGTCTAAATGCTATGATTTGGATAAATGTGATTCTTAAAACGTGGTTGTGAGTCACAAATGAATCTCTGAGTCCTTCCCAAGAGTAAATTGGATGAATATGCTGGTGATAAAGTGGGATTAGCAACAGGAAGAAAGAGAGGTCAGCAGTCGGCTTAAGTGTATTCATCATCGCAGATTTAATTTCTACATTAAAAAGCACAAAAAATAGATATTTAAGAACCCTTCCATTTCTAAGGCAAAAAGTGGTATTTCTTCGGACAGGAAAAAGAGAGACTATATGTGATCTACAAGGGCCCTTATCTCACTGAAATGTTCCCCTACAGATGTGAAGAGCTTGGTTGTGCAGAACGTAAGGCAACATGCTGATACTTGAGCAGGTTCCTTCTGTCAGCTCTACCTTTTGCCTCAAGATCAAACTTACTTTGTTCTGTTTCCTCTTTGCTTTCCTAGCAGTGATCACAGTTAATAACGTGGTCACAAATTCAAATGACTTCAGTGGTGCAGCAGATCAAGTAAATGAAAAAAGCCATGTCACATCAGTTATTGGGATAAATGGCAGTTCTTCCTGGGCCTAGGCAGCCAGGAGACAGCAAGAGCAGGAGGGGCTGTGAACAGTTGGAGATGGGTGGGGATCCTGTCAACACTGGAGGATGGTGTTCAGCTACTGGATTTGTGCTACGTAGGGATGGGGTCTTAGATACCTAGGATTTTATACAAACCCCTCTAATTTTTTACATATCGTCAACCAACTCAGAATCTTACAGTGTGCCGGTCGAACAAAGCATAATGATGAGCTGCTTTCTGTCCCTGGGACATCAGTTTGCAAAGTGTGATCTCAGAGGTGATATGATTTTGTATAGGTATTAAATGCAATCGATTATGTGTCAGTTCCTGACCTTAGTTAGAACCTGGACCTTTTACCCTATTCCTATCTGTATTTTTTGCATGTGGTTTGGCTAGTCAAATATAACAGAAAGTTTACAGCTTCTGTTTTATAATTGAATAAGCAGCACCAAACAATATTTGAAAAAGAAGCAGGAACATAGCTGTCTGTCTTCAAAAAAGACAGAAATGTTTTTCATTTGTTTTAAGTCATTAATCAGCCCAAAAATAATAGGAAGAGAATTTCATTCAGTATAGAACTTTACCTAAAATTCTCAGTGAGAAAATACAAAAGCTCCATGTAACGCACTCTTAAAATACAAAAACTCCATGTAACGCACTCTTTTAAATCCTTAAAAAAGTGTTTAGAATGGACATTGAGGAAAAATGCAAAGTTATCTACCTGAAGAATATAAAACAATATATTATTATGCTGTGAATTGATATTAGAACTAATAAAACATTGAAATAATCATTCCAAGTAGATATTGGCTGGAAGGGCAATATTTCCAAAGCTCTAGCTGGAAATATGTTCTGTGATCTTCCAATCATCTTGAAACAACTTTCTGTAGTAATATGTGATAACATGGGATAAACGTTGTTCCATGACACAGATGATGGCATCTCACACTGGTTTACACACTTTGTATAAGGCTTTCCACACCTGAAGTAAGAACTGACCAGTGTATATAGACAGGAGTAAAGACATTCCCACCACTGAAAATCATACACATCCCTGGGTGGAAAGTGACAAATTGAGTCTTCCAGGTTGAGTTGATGTGGTACATTTCGGTGGTATCTTGACCCATCCTTACAGAGGTCTTTGTTCCAGATTTTTATTCATGCCAATCTTTCTTAGGTTATGAGCCCTAATATAATAGTTTATGGCAGTAGGCAAGAGACTCAGTTCTAACCTGTTAAATTCAAATTGGCTTTCTTCTGCTGTTCATTTCATTCTTGGAGCTTTTAAAAACTATTGAAAACATCTGACAGGATCCCATCATAGCTCTGATGTGCTTAAACAGTAAGAGGTTATCTAAACATCTGAACCCCAAAGAATGCCCTAGTACACGTGTTCAACTCATGTGCATAATTTCAGCCATTATCTTACATTTCCCACCTGGATCCATGCCTTTATAAATATAAAAGTGAATAGTAAAAGGCCACATTATCCTGTGATATAACATAGAGAGGAGTCAAAAAGATGGAAACTAATTTTATTATCCGTATTTTAGGGATAAGGATACTGGTTTTATAATGTCATTTCTCTTACTGTATAGATAGATAGATAGATAGATAGATAGATAGATAGATAGATAGATAGATAGATAGATAGATATGATAGGTAGGTAGATAGGTAGGTAGATAGATAGATAGATAGATAGATAGATAGATAGATAGATAGGATATGTAATGTATTTTCCTCTATTCTTTTCTAATGTATAGCAGAGATTTAGATGGCAGAAATTACTTTGTAATGTTCCCTATGGATCATGAAGTTAACAACAGGAAATAAAGCACAAAATGTTTTTCTCATAATGAGAAACAGAGAAGATACTGATATTAGAAGCCTACAGATATAGTATTCTATCCCAAATAAAGGGAGTTTAGGGAATTCAAGCAACGTGTTTTTCCCAATTGGAAACTTTGTCGTCCTGATTCTGAGATACCCACATACCCTACAGGAGTTGGGTCCTGGCCCCACCACAAGTCCTAGAGCACAGCGGTCAGGAAGCACATGCAGAATTGTCAGACTGCATTCTACTACCCTCTTATGAATGCAAACAAAATTGGAATTTCTCTGAAAATTTATTCAACCCATTGCTAAAGGCTTCTCTTCTAAGTATATGCTGACATATCCTAGTCACACAAGTAGCTTATCATAAAGGATGGAAAATTGCAGGTAACATGAAGGGAATTGTCAGAGCCAAGAAAAAAAAAATCTCTCCTTGGTATTTTGATTTCAGAGAAAAACTAAAAACCCAAAACAAGAAAACAGGATTTATCTGAGAATGCTTTTCCGAAAGGAATGATGATACTGATTTATATGCAACACCAGTAGATTTGTTTAGAATAAAAGTTGAAACTCATAAAACCCAAAATGGACTCTCTTAGAGCAAAAAGGAGATTCTGTATGTGCAATAGGAGGAATCATGGCATAGTTCTGCTCCACCAATATTATGATTGGGATCGCACTACATTGTGGCAAAATAGCACACTATAGACCATAATGCAGCAATGATGGTGTTATATTGGATCTTATTCATGAATAAAGGGAAAGTAACACTCATAATTTATCAGCCATGATCTATGATGATTAACCTCATTATCACTTAGTAAATGAACTTAATAAAAAATATCGTAATGAGCAGTGACAATATTCCTATGAAATACCCCTCTGGGATCAAGAAACATATTACCTGCCAAGGCCAGATTTCAGTTCTTAAGGTTTTCTCTCTTCAAAGGCACTGATGGAAATAGAGGTGATGCTAGAATTAGAATGGTTCCACAGTCATCTTCCCTACATTACACAGTTTACCTGATATATGAACATGCATTCAGGGAGGTTAGAAAAATGGGAAGTAGGCCTCTGCGGGTTTTCAATGAACATTTGTAAAAGACTGGGTGCTCTTCCAGGAAAGTCTGTAGTAAGAATTACTTTATTGAAAGAACTTCTTGTTTTTACATTAAACAAGGAGGAGGGAGGTAGGCAGTAGGAGGCCTGAACTGAAGGATGCACAGAGAGTGAACTTAAACAGGAATTCCTGACTGTTTTCACCCTACTCATTTTTCTCGACAATGTTGAAAGTCATAGTTGAGATAATTCACATTTATTCTGGTCTCTATTTGCAAGCAGAAGTAGATTGACACTGGTTTCACTAAGTGCACTTGGACACAGCCTAAGTTGCCATCTTCTGAGCCAGGAGAAGCAGGGAGAGTGGGCCCTTTCAGCTCATTTAGGGCACAACCATTCAGTCCCCACTGGGGAGAACTCACCAGCCTGGGGTAAATGTTGCTTTCCCAGGCCGGATTCAGCCATGATGCAGGAACCTCCCCCGTGTGTTCTTCGTGGGTACTGATTTCTAAACCTGCAGAGGCATTTCTCACTCAGATTATGATTTACAGCATCTCATTTAAAATAAAGCCCATTAAAACCTGAAAGCTATGGGCTAGGTTTTAGATTTCCCTGGAGGCACATCCTCGTATATATAATCTTTGCTTCTCTGTCACAGTCTATCTTGGGTATGAATGTATGCACTACTTTCCTTGTCTTTGAGTGGGTACATGTGGGGTGATACAGAAACATAGTCACATATCTATAGACATAGATTTGTAGTAAAAACCTACAGCCCCGGGTACTGTCTAGTAACTGATTCTAGAGATAAAACTATATACATATTCCTTTTTTCTTGCTTTGAGGATATTTTTATACAATTTTATACACTGTAAAAAATTTTTTAATATATTCACTATTTTAATTTGTAGAGTTTGGTTAGGTTTTTATCAGCTCTTGTGCCCACTGTACAACCAGATTCTCCCCATCTAATGTAAGAATTCTCCCTCCCTCATATCCTTTCCTTTGTCTTTCCCTTCTTTTCTTCTCCCATTTTTCTACATTTCACAAATTTCTTCTTTTGCCTCTGTCCAGGTAACCCATTCTGCTCCCATCATTTTAAACACAAAATAATGGGGAAACCAAAAGTACATTTTTCCAGGGTAGTCCATGTGATGAAGTGTCGGGTGTTAAAGGAGGGGCAGGGGCAGATAAGGAGGAGAAAATAGATTGTGGAAAGAAATCTTGAGAAAGGAAAGCCTTTGGGGAGATCAATTACCCAAGGCATCAATGTTGCTATCATCTTCATTTTTTCTCAACAGAGTTTTTCTCCCTAAGTTGGTCTGCCCTGGCCAGGGGTCTGTAGACTCTCTCCTACTAAGGGCTCTGGTCATGTGTGAATGGAAAACTCAGCTCATTTCCTTAGTAGCTTTAGATGTTGATGTTGTTCAGCTGGAATCATGGAAAACATTTGGATTAATATACAGAACATTTAGTAAGATTCAAAAGAAGGAGGCACGCAGAACCCAAATCCCAAAACTTAACCCAGGTCATAACAGTTCTTTGGAGGCATAAGGAAGGGATTTGGCATTATGTGCTGAGAAGGCTTATCCAAAAGGGACAATGGTGAATGGACTTATTTTTATTTCATGGTAGTGATAATATGTACTTTGGATATGAAATATGCTCCTGGCAGATAAAAATGCAGATTGTAATCTGCATTTAGACTTCAGAGGGCAAGAGGAAAGTCATCCATTCTAAGGAAGAGTGTTCTGCTGCCTGTGATGCTGCTTTGTACTACAATAACTATTGCCGTAACACCATATCCCCTTTGTACTAAAATAACCTAATGCCATAACACCATATCCCCAAATGCAAAATTAAATCTCATGGATGTTGTGTAGAACAGAGTATACTAAACTGCTCTCAAAATCCTAAAGATGTGTTTATTGTAAATCTTTATTGCACAGATCAGCCTGACAGTCCTTCAGTGTATGATTTTCCTCCAGCATCTAGTAATGCATAAGTACTTGTATGTTCTTCTGATTACCAAATAAAAACAATGAGTTAACCTCTTAATTGGAACTTGAAAATGAAAAGGCTGTTTCTTCTTTCTTTTGTTGATTTTCATTGTTGACCATATTCTATCCCAGATATAGGGCTGCCCAGATTCACTCAGCCCTCTGTCTCTTTTGTATTCCCTCAAATGCCACATAATACCCAGGTACCAAGTGCCTTTGCATGTACACGGGAAGACGCAGAGTATGACTCTCACATTTCATATAATATTTTTTGATAATAAGAGATGAGGTAGATGGGATATCAGAAGTTTGTTGGAGGCATAAGAAATATCACCATTCATAGTATTATGCTGGCTTCCATATGTTTAGTTTTCTTCAAGGTACCATGATATTATGTTTTTACAGCCCTGCAATGCTAGCTTTTGAATTGTAAACTTTCCTCTTTTTCCTTCTCTTGAAAGGACTACATTTGCCCATATTTTCCTCCTCTTTAGCTATGAAAGCAAGGAGTCTGACTAGAGAATACAAATGCCCCTCAACTTATCACAGGGGCAGCATCCTGATAAACCCAAACAATTTGAAAATAAGGTAGCTGAACTTGGTGGCTCACACATGTAATCCGATCACTCTGAGAGGCCATGTGGGTGGATCAATAAGCTCAGGAGTTAAAGACCAGCCTGAGGAAGAGCATGACCCCATGTCAACTAAAAACAGAAAAACTGAGGCAAGAAGATTGCTCAAGCCCAGGAGTTTGAGGTTGCTGTGAGCTATGACACCATTGCACTCTACCCAGAGCAACAGAATGGGACTCTGTCTCTAAATAAATAAACAAACAAACAAACAAATAAATAAATAAATAAATAGGAAAAGAAAGTATAATAGGCTGAGATTGCATTTAATATTTAATTATTCTAACCTGGTAAAGACCATAGCTTAACCTTGCCTGCCTTAAATGTGCTCAAAACACTTAACTAGCCCAGAGTTGGGCAGAATTATCTAACACAAAACCTATTTTATAATAAAGCATTGAATATCTCATGTAATTTATTGAATGCTATACTGAAGACAGTTTCTACCCAGTGCATATCCCCTTATACCATCATACAGTCAAAAAATTGTAAATCAAGCCAATGTAAGGGGACCATCTGTCCTCATTTGTGGGGATACAAGCAGTTTTCATCCCATGTGGCCCCTAACCTGACTCCTTCAATCAGGCTCCTGAGAAGGCACCCCTACTGGTGACGATGCATATTACACAGATGCCGCCCCCTCATCTGGACCTCCTCCAGCTCCACGGAATTGCCATTTTGATAAATGGAGCTGTGACAATCCTCCAGAGTGGCAGTGCTTGCCATTCATTGAAATGGACTTATTTTTTTTAAAGCAAAAACATAACTTACTCAATTTAGAAAATATAGAGAAGTATAATAAGAAACTTAAAATCATTTTAACACCCCATCCAACAGTTAATCACTATCAGTACACTACTGTGTTTTCTTATGCCACATGTTTTTACACCATTAAGACCATATAGCATCATTCTGCATTATCCTTTGTTCACGTAACATTGGATCATAAGCATTTGCCTGTTTCTTAAAAATTCTTCATTAATATAATTTCAATACCAACATAACATTTCATTCTATGGCTTGGGCACATTACCTACCTCCCCTCTGCTGGGGGGCAATTAAATTATTTGATTTTATTTAATTTATTTATTTTTTTGCTGTTGTAAATAGCATAACAATGGAGCTCTTTGTATATAAGGCTTTGTCACATTTCTGAATATCTCCATTGGACATATTTCTAGATGTATAATTACTGGGTCAAAGGTTGTGAACATTTGGGGAGACTTCTCATTCATAAGCCCAATTCAAATTCAAAGCATATTCAAATATTTAAAAAAACATATTTAAATAGCATACAGTGTTACATGTCTGAATAGATCTTGTGTTTTTGACCTCTGTCCTTTATGATGAAAAGATACACTCAAGATATAGTCAAGTCACACAACAGCAAGCATAGTATATTGATGGTGGTGAAAAAATACTGCTAAATGCTCAGAATATGCAGCTCTGGTTTGTATACTATTGGAAGACAACTCAGGGTAGTGCCAGTGGGATTGAAGCCCTCCAGACAAGCCTAAGCAGAACTTGGACTTCTCTTGATGCTTTTTCTTGAAGGCTGCAAAGGAGCAAAATGTGTCAATTTGTTCTGATGCCTCAGGCAACAGCTGGTTGCCCTGTGCCACAGCCCAAATGGAACACGAAGCAGATGTTGGCAGATATGCTTGGCAATAATGATCAGAGATTTGTGGATTTCAGAAAGGCAGTCATTTGCAAAATGCTAAAACAAAAAGATTAAAAATGCCCAATATGTTGACAGAAACTTTCCTGCCTCAGTCTTTCAGCCCCCACCTCTTCCCCATGGGATCTGGTTGTATTGTGCTATAATAACATTGCTCCTGCCAGTCCATTAATAACGGTAGTATTTGGTCTCCAGGGCTCTTAAATCACCCTTTCCCCAGCAGGTGTGGAGTTGGCCAGGCTAACCCTGGCCCATTTTGCAGCAGGGAAATTTTTTGTTTGAGGTTAAGCTATAAATCACCTGGGTATAGTACTAACTTTATGGCGTCCTGAGTCTTAGGTGTGTGTTTACCCTGAGGCGGACAGCCTTGGTTGTCATTTCCATCACTGTCCTCTTCTCCAGACTTGATGAATTGGATTCATTGCCCTTTCCAACCAAGGACATTAATTTGAAATATCTGAAAGCTATTCGTTTGTCAAAAGATACCTCCAGTTACACAAGCTGTGGTGGTGACATTTCTGCCCCAAGCTGACTGATTGGGTTGTTTACTCTTTAAACAGCCACATGCCATGGGTCAAGGACAATGTAATTCCTGACCTTCAAGGGCTTATTTCCCACAGATGACATATTAGCTATTTTATACAAACACACACATACATATAGACCCCTACCTTTCTTCCTTTTAGCTATAAACTAAACAATAATAAACATTATCTTGTACTTCACAGTTTGCTAAGGACTTTCACATGTGTACTCCATGTGAGATACATAATTAATCCTCACAATTATGTCCTGAAACTAGTGTTTTCTAAATTTAAAAAATGATAAAACGAAACTCACTAATGGCAGCACTGAGGTAGTCATTTGTTATTTGTTTTTATTTTAACTACCTCATTTATAACATATTTAAGAATTCTAAAATCACATAAATTCAATACATTGTTGGGTTTTTTACTACTAAGAAAGCAGAATAAAATAAGGATAATAAAGTGGAGCTAGTATAGAAAGGGTAAAGCCGGGTAAATGTTCTAATAATCAGGATAGAGATATCCAAGCCAAATAGGCCTCCACAGTTCCCAGCAGTGAGTCACAAACTGGATCTGAGCTTCATGAGGCCTAAATAAAGATGGAAAGAAACCATTTACCAAGTTCACATTCTCCACGAGATAAAGCACACCAGTTTCCAGAAGAAAGACAGCTCGTCCCCACAGCGGAAAAGAAACAACTTCTCTGGGTATTCTCTGAAGGCAGTGCTTCTCACTTCCTGGCTGCAGATCAGGGAAGGTCAGGGGACTTTAAAAAATGCCTGTGCCCAGGTCCTACTGTAGATCAACTAGACAGCATCTCGGGGTGAAGGGCCCAGGTGAAGCACAGTTTTTTTTTTTGTTTAAAGTCCCCCCGTTGATACAGTTATGTAGCCAGGATTGCAAACTGTAGATAGTTTGCAAAAAAATCTGAGAGCCAGTAATGTGTCAGCTTGCCCCAAGGCCCACAGAGTAGCACAATGTAGGTTAGGAGTGAGATCTGAACCTGGATTTTTCGACTCAGTTTCTGATGTTTTTTTCCCTGGAAATGGGAGGGAGCAAAGGAGGGTAAAAATGTTTCAGAAAATGAAACCTGGATGAGCTGGATATATTCCCATGAGTGGAACTTTCAGTAATGTGGTAGCTGCAGAGAAGAAAATGATTTCAGTGAACCAGGAGGGAGCCAGTGGAAGGCCGACTCAGAACCTCACCACCCCCAGTGGTCCAGGGTACTGCCCAGAGGTCTGGAGAAATCACCAACAGACTTACTTTACAAGTCCCTGCCTGCTACCTATTTATGATTCATGATTATGAGAGGTGAGATTGTTTCACCCCTTTCCTGATATATTGGGCATTTCATCAAGTATGCAGACAAAATAGCAATGCTGGAAGGGCTTACAGTTCTGTTTCTTCTTATTATTATTTTATTTATTTATTTATTTTTGAGACAGAGTCTCACTATATTGCCCTGGATAGCATGCCATGGCGTCACAACCCGCAGCAACCACAAACTCTTGGGCTTAAGTGATTCTCTTGCCTCAGCCTCCCAAATATGTGGAACTACTGGCACCTGCCACAATGCCCAGCTATTTTTTTTGTTACAGTTGTCATGGTTGTTTTTCTTAGCTGGCCCAGGCCGGGTTTGAACCGCCAGCCTGGGTATATGTGGCTGGTGCCGTAACCACTGTGCAGTTCTGCTTCTTCACTGCCCATCCCCCAGGTCCCCATCTCTCTAGTGTCTGCAAAGAAGATACCAAGGGGATCAAAAGCTGCCTCTAGGAAAAGTCATCAGGCTTTCAGGCTCTTGAAAAATGACAGTTGATTATTGGAAAAAAAAAAAAAAACTTGCGCTAAACATTTCCATGGAATAACTTGGCAATAGTGAATGTTTCTACAGGTAATAAGCTTGAAAGCTTGTAGTTGTTGAGTGCTTTAGAGTCTTTCAAATTTTTGTGTAGGCAACATTAAATGTGCCGAAATTTCAATTTCATGTGAGTATACATGAGAAGCAAAGTGCCATAGTATTTTCCACTAGTTAGACAAAAAGGAAATTTCTATCCCACAAAGTTTTCCAAACTTGCCTAAGGATAGGAATCACCTGGGGCAGTTTGTGAAATAAAGTCCCCAGGTATCCCCTCCGGAAGTGCTGGCTCTCAGGGCTTGGTCGGGCCTAGGAATCTGGTTTTGATTTTCCTTTTTGTTAAGATAATTGTCTCAGATTTTTCTTACCCATAGGTGAATAATGGAAGTCTATACTAGAAGAAAACCTAAATAATGGGTTGAGCAAGAAGCAGGAAAAATTATGGGGGAAAGTTTTTCTAGGTTTGAACCTTGAAGGATTTTGTCTTAAATTTTGTCCCATGACACGCACTCAGTAACTTTCTACCAATTACTTAAACTTCTTTTGTCTCTAAATCCTGTAAAATTGTAATAATTTTATTATCAGAATTTTAAGATCAGAAGAGACAACAAGTCCACATTTCATCCTTCCTAGCTAATATGGTGCTAGGGCCTAGTAAATGCTTGACATGTGGAGGTGACTATCACTAAAACCACGCAGCCATATTATCAGTCACAGCACTGAATTAAAAAATCTAAGTCCTAGCTCGGCACCTGGAGCTCAGTGGCTTGGGCATCAGCCACATACACTGGAGCTGGCAGTTTCAAACCTGGCCCTGGCCTGTCAAGCAACAATGACAACTACAATAAAAAAAATAGCCAGGCATTATGGCAGATACCTGTGGTCCCAGCTACTTGTGAGGCTGAGGCAAGAGAATCACTTAAGCCCAAGTTTGAGGTTGCTGTGAGCTATGATAATACCATGGCAGAGTGAGACTTTGTCTCAAAAATAAATAAATATAAAAATGAAATGAAAGGACCTCAAACATTATCCAAAGTGTATTTCTCCATGTCTCACCAGGTCTTCTGGGCTAGGGAAGCTTGCCGTTCCTCACTCTCCAGCCCCTGGTTTCTGCTTCCTCAATGCTGACCAGGCTGTAGCTCACCTCATTTTCTTTACCCATACCATGATGATAGAGAACATTTTCTCAATTAACACAATTTCCACTCACAGCAGGCCTCTGCATATAACATATTTCTACTGAAAGTGCAGGAGGCTGTGGGGACTCCTAACAGAAGAACTTGACATTGGTGCATGTACATCTTCTGCTTGAGAACTCTCTCTGCGTTTCTGCCAACTCAGACTGACAGATCCTTTTTGCTGAGATCTGGCTTCCAGGCCTCTTTCTTCCCAATCTAGATGGCAAAATAAATGAATCAATGAATAAATATTTATGTTTACATGTAAAATATATGTGCATGTATGTCTATGTGTCTCTATGTATTTATGTGTAAATGTATGTATATATGCATACACACACACACACACATATATATGTATACATATAGAATGTAAAGTTTCCTTTGCAGAACAACTCAGCCCTTCTTTTGTTCCTTTGTTCTGCTCTCTTCTTCCTTATCCCACCCTAGGATTTGACGTTTCATTCCCTTGTGATGACCTAATAAAGTATTTATATGAAAAAGCCAAGAATCCTGTTGCCAGCTGCTGGAACACTCAGAGATCCCACTAACCTAGCATGTGTGCAGTCTCCCACCCACAGTTCTCTAGTTCCTTTAATTCTTACCAGAACACAAAATTGATCATCATTCTCCTTATCTTTTGGGTGAAGACCTGACCTTCAGAGATCCAGTTAATTGCTTGAGCTCAGGTAGAGTAGAGGCTGTAGGGACAAAATCCCTGATTCCCCAAATCTTAAATCTAGAACTTTCCTTTCCTCAGCTGATAGTTCTCTGCCCTGGATGTACATTAGAATTATCTGAGGGTCTTGAAAAATAAGGTGGTGGATGTGCACCTTAGTACTATGGAAGTGGCTCCCAGACAACTGCATGTTTAGAAACCTTCCCTGGTGATCCAGAGGGCAGCCTGCTCAGTGGTGCATTGGTCCCCAACGTATCAACCTGCCAACCAGGGGAACCGGGCACAATTGCTCCCATAAAGGTAAAGGGTGTGCTCGCCCTGGTTTTTCTGTCACAGAGTATGTGCTGCCCACAATCTCACCCCACTTTCTTCTCTATGTTATTATCAGACCAACGTTTGATAGCATTCCAGATGAACATTTACCTGTCCAACAGGTCTGTCCACATCCTATTTGTCCTTATCCTCTTTTCCTTTTTTACAGGCACCAAGCGGCGTTCTCATGACTCACCTGCCCCAAGCACTAGCTCCACGAGTCGTCTGACCTTACCAGGTGGGTAAACAGCATTGCGCACTAGTGACCAGTGGCAATGGAAAGGACTGGTCTCAGGAGCTGAGTTTAGCAGTTGATAAACTGAGAACCTGACTCTGTATGTAGCCACTGTACTTCACATTGTCAGAGAGAGTTGTCTCTGTCACCCACTTTTGTGAGGTCCTTCCAGGAACAGACATAATATTTTCACAGTTGTTTCACAATCTCTCCCACTCACCGATGGAAATAGTAGTATCTCATCTTTGAAGTTCATCTGGACAGACTATGGCAGTATCTGCCTTTCAGAGGCAGATGGTGTAAGGATGGAGTATTAATCCTTGGCGAGAGACAGACCTGGTCAAATCCCAGCTTGCCATGTTCAAAGTGTGTGACCTCACATCCAGTACTTGAGCTACTTGGAACTTCTGTTCTCTTATCTGTCTGGGTGAAGGATTACAAATAATGCTTGTAAATCTAGTACAGTATGGATATGTACTGGGTGTTCATAGTAATCTACACTATTGAGAAATACAGAAGTCCTGTTTGAACTTAATTGGAGGCCATCTAACAGGTACTAGAAAATGTTCAGTATTCGTGATGATCATGTGAAATTACTATTTAATATAAAGGGAAGCTATTGGGCATCCTGTCTTCATGCATAGGCTTGCATTGTCTCCTACAGTTTAATTTACATAAGGAGGACTTGGAAAAATACATTTTGGGAGAAAGAAAGGTTATAAAAGGTAATAGTCATTGCAAAGAAACTGAAAAATAATAAAAACTAAAAGAAGAAAAAATGTTGCCAATAGTACTACCACCTAGAGTTAGCCAAGGGTTACCTCTCTTTCCAGTGCTTATTAAACACTTTTACCCTAGATTTGAATTATACTTTAAGTGAAGTTTTGTTTCCTCCCTTTAAAATTTTGCCATGATATTATGACATTGTCTCTATGTAATTAAATAATTTATCAAATATTTCAGTGATTGATTAACTGAACTTTGAACATTGATTTCTATGACTTGCCATAATATATTTGTATATTTATTGATAGTTTGGCATTTTTGTAGATTACATTTTTATTCTGATAAGTAACCTTCCAGGCCTATACATAAATCTTATTCTGAGGCTCTAAGTACGGATTTAGGATAGATTCTGCAGGTGGGATTACTGACTCAAAGAATACAAATGTATTTAGGTTCTTGATGCATTATTGTCAAAGTGATTTCCAGAAAGGTAGTATGAATTGATGCTTTTGGCATGGAGTTGCCCATTTCACTATCCCTTGCTAACACCTGAGAATTATTTTTACTACTTTACTAATTTGATAAGAAAAATGCATTTTAGAGAGAAAGTTTGTTTGTTTGTATTTATTTTTATTGCTTTTTGGCCTTTTGTTACTACACAGCCCTATAAAAGAAATGGTTATTTATTGTAAGCAATTTAAATAACACAATGTATATAAAATAGACAGTAAAAATTCAAACAATGACCAAAAAATGTATAAAGAGAAAATGAATGTCCTTAGAAGCAACCACTGTTAACAGTTTGAAGTACATTTTTTTAAGACATTCTCATGAAAATATGTTAATTAATATTCATTTGTTTGGGTTTATAAGTAGAGGAATTTTATATAGACTATTCTATAATCTGTGTTTATCACTCAACAGTCTAGCACAGACTTCTTTTTATGTCAAGACATGCAGATCTATCTCATATCCATTAACAATTTTATGCTACAAACCTTCCTTTGTAGGGAAAAACAATTTACTTATTCATTCATTCTACAGGTATTATTGAACAATGACTTACACATCCATGGACTTGTCTGCTTAGTACCCCTCTACACCTATCTTCTGAGAACTACTTTCTCTATTTAGTTGTGTGTCATAATGGCCATAAAACTACTAGAATTTGATCCTCCTTCCTAACCTTTATTCTTTGGTTCCAGTGTGGGCATTTGGCACAAGTGAACTGTGGCAGAAAGGGCTAGTTGTCATTAGAATTTGGGCTTCCTTTTTTGTATTATTTGGAGGAAATGAGGCACGAGTCAGACAATATCCAGATATTAGAATGTGTTTTTCAGATAATACCAGCTATCCACCAATAGCTGTTCTCCCTTTCTCAATATGGCTAGACTACATTTCTTATACTGTCTTGGTCATATGTGGTCAAAGTAAATTCTTACCCCTGGAATGTGAGTGGAAGTAATGCATACCACTAAATTAGTTATCTCTTGCTGTATATCCAATTATAGCCTAAAACAGTGGTTCTCAACCTTCCTAATGCTGCAACCCTTTAATACTGTTCCTGTGGGTCAAAACCCAAAGGTTGAGAACTGCTGACCTAAAACAACATTTATTATTTTATACAGTTAAAATGATATCCATGATATCCATATATTTGGTTTGAATTTATCTTTTAAAAAACTGTTTTCTAATGTTAATTCATAATTTACATTTCTTCTTTTTGGAATTCTCTTATTTCATCCATTCTAAGAAACACATTGCCTTGCATTTTAACTTCTTTGACATTGAGATGTTTTGTAATCAATGGTGTGTGATAATTTAATTAGCAATATTTTTTTCTTTGTAGCACATGATATAATAGTTCACCATTAGTGGCATCTTAGATACATGAAATATAATCCCTTGCCTACTTGCTTTTTCAACTTCCATTTCTATAGTTCCCGTATTCTAGTCCAACCACTAGACTCAAAGTCCACTGAGTACCCTTGAACTTTTTTTGCCTCTGTGACTATCTGGGACTCTCCTTACCCTTTTCTTTTCTTGACTCATCGCTCTATGCAATTCTCTCCAAATAATCTATATGGAATTAGTATTACATTACAATGATTTGTTTATAAGTCCCTTTACCAATTGACAGGTCCATGATGGGAACTGTCATATTCCAATACTGCTGAGGTGATAGGCCATATTGGGTACTCAAGGATGTTTTTTAGCTGGGTATGTGGGTGTATCTAAGCACTGTCCTATTTAAATTATGACTATGTAGACAGGAGCCATCCTCAGAAAAAAGACTCATTTTAAAGTTTAGATTTGCTGCAGCTATACTAACTTACTTTTTATTACTAAGTAGACCTGCCTCTGTACTCTCTGGAAGTCCCTTGCATCTTATCTCTGCTGGTTGGTTATTGTGCTGAACTACTGAACATTAGGAGGAAAACAGCTTTAAACCAAGATTCAGTGATTAACTAACATTTCTATGATTATGCCCCAATTTATGTATATATTTATTGATAATTTGGCATTTATGAGCTTTTATTCTGATAAGTAAACTTCCAGGCCTGTATATAAATCTTCTGAGTTTGTAAGTATGGATTCAGGATAGATTCCTGTAGGTGGGTTTACTGGCTCAAAGGACATGTGCACTTTTATTTTATTTTATTTTATTATCTTTATCATTAAATCATAGCTGTGTACAATAGTGCAATCAAGGGGTACAATGTGCTGGTTTCATATACAATCTGAACTGTTTTCATCAAACTGATTGACATAGCCTTCTGGGCAATTTCTCCGTTATTATATGAAGACATTTGTATTCTGCATTTAGCAAGGTTCGCCTGTACCCTTCTAAGATGCACCTCTTTGGCCTTTTTCCATGCAGCTAATGTTTGAGAATTCTTTCTTTCCCTGGAGTGTCAGACCTCCTATCAGTTCACCATAAAGACAAGAAGAGATTTCCTTTTTCAACAAGTGAGGACAGATGTGGCCAAGTGTTGATTATTATTGTAAGAGATGAATACAAATGTTATCATTACTGAGCGCTAAGCTTTGTTTATTTCTTCAGCATCCCCCCTAGAGCCTCTAGGCTGGGAATCTCGCCCACAGACCTTGATAAACGTCCTCCAAACGTCCTCTGGCATGTCAAGCTGTCCCTGGTTTGATGTGACATGACAGCACACCGCAGTCTTCTTCTTACCAGTGCTGCGACAGCATCTAACCAAATTCCCCCCTTCTCACGTGTATTCTTATTATACTGCCTTTGCTAATGAAACCCATAGCCAAGGAAAAGTAACAAATGTCTGGCCATATTTGGCTCTCGGAGTAGGCGCTCGCCATGGTAGAGATCGTCAGGGAGGTAATGAATAGGGAGAGAAGTTTATTTTTAAGAAAGACCTTCCAGGATCACACCTACGGTGCATCTCAGCAGGGTACTGGTGAAACTTATCAAATGTAGAGTATCAATGTCTTTATATAGTGATCAAGAAAATGCCATGAAGGCTATCTGTAACAGTACGATCAAAACATTTCTGAATGTATATGAATTGTGCCCTATGATTGAACCAATGTACAGAATTATGATTCAATAAAATCATAAAAAAAAAAGACCTTCCAATGAGTGATCCTTTATAATCAATATTTAGAACAGGATGTCTTCC
>CAUYON010119646.1:0-18157 GCA_963573935.1 Arctocebus calabarensis
TGAGACTCTGTCTCAAAAAATAAAAACAGGGCTCAGCGCCTGTGGCTCAACGGGCTGAGGGGCCAGCCACGTACACTTGAGCTGGCAGGTTCGAATCCAGCCCGGGCCCGCCAAACAACAATGACGGCTGCAACCAAAAAAAAAAAAAAAAAAAAATACACATGTTCTTGCAGGCTGGTACTCTTACAGTCCCTGACTACTTGGAGTGGAATGTACTGTTTTATACTCTATTGCAATAAAGAGTATTAACTTGATTTTACCACTGTCATATTGTTTTGGTGCAGAAATAGGGAGAGTGACTCTTTCCTGTTTCTGCACCAAATAAATGTTCAATTATTGTATCATGACACACAATTATTACAGCACATTAAACTGTTTTGACTCTTGTGCTTCCAGAAAATCTATATATGTTTATTACTTGTCTTAAAAGATTTTGATTTTGGAAATATTTCTTTATCTATTGAAATCAAGTACAGTGATTTTAGTGTTTATTTTAGGAATTATAAAGGAGTACTGTCCTGGTTTGGCAGGCTTTTTGCTGAGCCTTTCTATTGCCTGTGTGCTCATGAATTAGCCCCACATGGGAAAGTTTATTTTATTTAAATAATTCTTTCTTGAGTGATTTTGTGGACCTCAAAAATAAGATTTTGTATTGGGAGAAGAATTACAATTCATCCCTAAGAATACTTTTCTTATTAATGTGGATGTGTGTGCTCAGTGTCTGCAGTTGGAAGGCTCACTTGGTAGTGTCTGGACCATTAGGAATTTAGCCTTTAGAGTCCTACAAACTGATTTTGAACTCCCTTGGTACTTCCTGTTACTGAACTGTATTTTCTCGTATATTAACTATAAATAATACCTCCATGCAGGTTGTAATGAGGAGTAGAGATAATACCTGATGTCTCAAAAGTTGCCAATGAAGTGACCACCTCTTTGTAAAATTTTGTAGGGAATACAAAGGTCTGACTTTTAAATTGGAGAACTCATCCTAGGAAAAGTGCTACATACCGCACTGCTGGATGTCACCACAGTCACCTTCAGTGTCCTCCCTGCAAGAAGCTATGTGTTGACACTAGTGCCTAATTCACCCTTCAGAGCAAGTTTGGATCTCCTTTTATGAATGGCGATCAGAGCTGTTGTAGTAGGAGGTCTGACGAGTTCGTGAACTTGCCTTTATGTGCTTACATTGGCAGCACCATACAAACAACTCAGTCAAGTTTTATAACTCTGGTGTATCAGTATCCCACAGCTCCGTTCCTGTCGACATGTGTGGTGACTTGCTGAGTGGTGTTCATTGTTGTTGCATATTTTTATGTACTGTACAACGACAGCTTTGATGGCCATTTCAGAAAAAGAGATCCAAACTTGCGTGGAAGGGTGGACTAGGGGCTGCTGTCAGTGCACAGCTTCCCAGGGGTACCTCAGGGATGTTCGTAGTGCGTTCAGCACTGAGGTATGTAGCACTTTCTAGGATGAGTTAGTGAGCTCTATTGTCAGAATGTCATATTCTGTAAACAAAGGTACATTTAGCTATAATTTCCCATTTTGCCTGTGTATGCTGAGTTTGTGGGCAATTTTGGGGACATGCATATATTTAATATGTCTGGTAATTTTTGTCATTCCAGAATACTGACTTTTTATTAGTTCTGTGAAGTTTGTATAATATTCTTTTTCTACCGTCAGTTATACTTAGACTTTTTAGTTTAATGCTCACTTTGGACTATTCTTTTTGCTTGAAGCTACTGAAAATCAGAAGTGAGTTGGAAGCTAGATGGACTTCCTCCACAAATATTGGGGACTTTGGTCCTAAACATTTTTAAAAGGTTGGAGCCAGAATCCATTTTATTATATATAAGATTCAGTTCTGGTTTAGAGAGGTTACTGGCATTGAGAGTATGTTCATGATTTGGAACCGTATCTCATGTCATTCTGAGATGGCAGAAGTTATTTACATTGGTCTAAGAGGGGGATATTCACTTTTCTGTTGATCCTATTGAGAAAATTTGACTTTGCTGTCTTAGATTTGTTTTGCATGACAGATTACATTATTGTTAAGAAGGATATAGTATAATTTGTTTTGAATACATGCGGTTTGCAGTACAAGTTTCAAAATTATAATTTCTGGATTTAACAAAGTTCAATACTGGGTAGACAGCTGACGTCTCGGGTGGCATATTTTAGAAAATCTAGAAGTTTACATTTAGAATTATTTTCTTACCTTTAAAACATTAAGAAGGAGGTGCTTAAAAAATGATAAAAATGTTTTATATTAGATCTTTAGTTGCATGTTCCTATAAATTCTAATTTGGGAAAGTCAGACACTTAAGATAGATGACTATAATGTGTGAAAAAGATAGCATCCTTTCCAAAAATGCCTTTTAAAAAAAAGTAATAAAAGTTGTAATTTGTATGCTGTATGAAAGGATGGTTATACCCCATCGTTTGGACTTAAGGGTCTCACACGTATTTTTTCTTTTTTGACAGTTCTGTTGAGTTGGAAGAATTGGCAAAATGTCTGGACCATTAAGAAAATGGATTTTGTAATTCGCTTTAAAACTAGCCCAAGCAACTAGTTTTCCTGCATATCAGATTTTTAAAACAACATGTTCCTTGGATTAGTCTTTGTTTTTGGCCTAACACCACTTTTATAAATGCCTTCTATATTTCAGATCAGTAGGGACACCATATAATAATTGTGTATTTCAAAAAATTTCTTTTTGATCCTGTCAGTTGGCCTTAAACTTTGATCAGTTAAACTTCTTACAATTTATTATTTTTTTCTTCTTAAAGGAAAATGAACCTTAACCATTTTTTATAGCGTGAAACATACACAGTAGAAATCCTCTGTTATTATTGAAAATGAATGAAAATTACTTTTTTTTCCATATTGGCATGTATCTACAAATATAAAAGGAGGAGAAAGGTAATATAATTTTAGGTTTACCATACATGGTGTGTATTCAAATAATACTTGACCAGCTTATCTAAATTGTACATAATATTTGAACTAGTATATGAATTTGATTTTAAATATTATGTTCACCAACCTGGGATATTAGCTATTATTTTGTTTCTGTAACTAACCATGATCATCATTTCTTGTAATTTCTTGTACATGTATATTACTTGGTCTAAATAGATTTTACTTTTGGAAACATGACTGTTGAAATCAGTTTGGTTTTGTGGTTTCTTTACCTATCTGACTTTGTATTTTAGTTTTGCAGAAGAACATTATTGTAATTTTCGTAGGCTTTTCATGAATCCTCTCACAGGCAAAGAATGAAAGCTTCTGACTATTCTTTCCTGCATAAGAAGACATACCGAGACGATCTTAGCTTAGTGTAGGTAGTTAATGGCAAACAGTTTAAGAATTGATTTTCATTTGGAAATCTGTACTGACCAAGGATTAAGCTTAAGGGTTGTATAAGTCAGTAAAGCTGTGGTCTTTCCATGTGGAGGATGATAGAAAACATTTTTTGTCTTGTTTTATTTGCTGGCTTTTTCTGTTGCACATGAACGATGTTATTGGACAAACTGAACATATGGGCTATAGCAAATATTAATGGTTTTGAAGTACAGATCTTACAATTAAGTTTTACTTATTGCTTAAGTGTGCACCATTTTTTTCTGTTTGGAATTTTTAAAAAATGATTTTCGTATAGATTGCTTAGATTACGTTTGCTCTAGCACACCTTCGGCTTTGGTTGTGAAGTTGACATTTTCTCCTGCTGCATCTGCATTCTGTCAGGCACCTGTCGAAAGACCTCAGGACATGCTTTGTCCTCTCTTTTGCTTCCTTCTTTCAGTGTCTTTTTTTTTTGAGACAGTCTCACTTTGTTGTCCCTGGTAGAGTGCCGTGGCGTCACAGCTCACAGCAACCTCAAACTCTTGGGCTCAAGCGATTCTCTTGCCTCAGACTCCCAGTTGCTGGGAACACAGGCGCCTGCCACAATACCGGCTATTTTTAGAGACAAGGTCTTGCTCTGGCTCAGGCTGGTCTCAAACTCGTGAGCTCAGGCAGTCAACCCACCTCAGCACAGGCGCAAGCCAGAGCCACCGCACCTGGCCCTCTCTTTCAATTTCGTATTGCAGATCATTTTGATGTAGTACTACAGAGAACAGCATTTAAATGGCCATGTTAATAATTAGCCCACTGGCACTAGCCCACCTCTGCTGTATCAGTTCATGGTTTTGTTTTACTATTTCAAAAATAAAGTGCATTTTTGAAAGAATGAGTTGAAGAATAATAAGATTAAAACAGTCCTGCTTTTAACTTAAGTGATCCATTTTTAAATTTGTAATTCAATAAAGTTTTCTGTTGTTAAACACGTATCAGATTTTGTCATTTCTTTAAACATTTAAGCTTGTACTTTTTTGTTTAAAAGTCTTCTCCTTACTCCTCAATTACTAAGGTATTTTTAAAGTGCAATTTTAATTAGCAAAGCCTGGTTTTAAAACTAGTATTGAGAAGTAGTACAGATTTGCTGTTCTTTTTTTTTTTTTTGAACTCTGTTGATGGATGGAAAGTACAAAATGTATTTTTTTAGGGGCACGTGTGTGTGTATGTATGAAGACAGAGTCTCGCTCTGTTGTCCAGGCCAGAGTGCATCAGCTTAGCTTGCAGCAACCTCACACTCCTGGTCTGAAACAATCCTCCTGTCTCAGCCTCATGTATAATTGTCTTATTTTCCTATTTTTAGTAGAGATGGGTCTCATTCTTGCTCAGGCTGATTTCCAACTCTTGACATAAGTAATCTTCCCACCTTAGCTTCCCAGAGTGCAAGGATTAGAGGCATGGGCCACTGTACCTGGCCAAGGGTAATATTTTATAATATGTATTTTCTGGGCCAAGTAACTCTATTAAATGAACATGCTGGGGGATTAAATTAGACATAGTGGCAAATAATCAGGAACCATCCTTGAAAAACAAAATAACAACTTTAGTTTTCTTTTTTTTTTTTTTTTTTGAGACAGAGTCTCACTATGTTGTCCTTCATAGAGTGCGGTGGCATCACATCTCACAGCAACCTCAAAGTCTTGGGCTAAAGCGATTCTCTTTCCTCAGCCTCCCAAGTAGCTGGGACTACAGGAGCCCCCCGCAACGCCTGACTGTTTTTTTGTTGTTGCAGTTGTCGTTGTTTAGCTGGCCCAGGCCAGGTTTGAACCCGCCAACCTGGGTGTACGTGGCCAGCATCCTACCTACTGAACTGTGGCACCGCCACAACTTTAGTTTTCTTGTTGACCTGAGTAGTGATGGACATTTGTTTATAAATTTTGTTAAGCCATGGCAAAAGTTCTAAAACATTTATGTTCACCCAGATACCTAAATCTGTGTATGTCTTACAGATAGAAAATGTTCAAAGTACTAACAGGTCAGCAAAAGAAATAACAGGCTGTGCTTTGAATTTTTATAACTATACAATGGTTAAAGTGTAACTTGGGGATTTGAATTGACTGACTTTAAAATAAAAAAGTACATTTAAAATTGTGATTTAGGGCGGCGCCTGTGGCTCAGTGAGTAGGGTGCCGCCCCTTATACTGAAGGTGGCAAGTTCAAACCCAGCCTTGGCCAAACTGCAAAACAGAATAATAGCCGGGTGTTGTGGCAGGCGCCTGTAGTCTCAGCTACTCGAGAGGCTGAGACAAGAGAATCACCTAAGCCCAGGAAGGGGAGGTTGCTGTGAGCTGTGTGATGCCACAGCACTCTACCAAGGGCAACAAAGTGAGACTCTTCTCTACCAAAAAAAAAAATTGTGATTTAAAGAGTTGTAATCAACACTTATTCCTCATGCTCCCCCCATTTAGCTATAAAAAAATTCAAGAGGAATTATATATCCCACTAGGAAATGTGATGAGACATTCCCTCATCACTGACAGGCAAAAGCCACATAATCAAGAAATAAACTAAGCACCCACCGTAAGGATACTACTTCACAGGAGGTAGGGCAGAGTTACTAACAAATTCCTAGGTATTAATACAATGATTTTAACCGATGTGCCATGAAGATTTTTAAAGATCATTAATTATTTCTGAAAGAAGTTCAAAGCACAGTAAATATATTCCTTTTTTTACCTTTTTTTTTGGACGGGGCTGGGTTTGAACCCGCCACCTCCGGCATATGGGCCTGGCGCTTTACTCCTTTGAGCCACAGGTGTTGCCCTTTACTCTTGTTTTTGATCAACAGTAATTTAGTGTGCTGCAGAAATTGATAGGTGTAAGTGTGCTTTGAGATTAAAAACGGTTGAAAAGCACTGTAGTAGTAGAAAAATCACGTTAAGGATAATTTAAGTAAATCAAAGTCAGGTGAAGGTGCTAGTGAAGTACAGGCAATCCCTTAATTTCATATGATTGACTTAGGATTTTCTGTCCTTATGAGTGGGCTCCCAGAGTTCCCTCTGAGGATAATTTATAATTAAGTAATAACTCAGGAGCTAGTTTCTTTGCATGTAAGCAAACCTGGGTGGCATTAGCTATTTGTTGTGCAACATCTTTGCAATAGTACGTTCATTGTTTAGGTCACTTCTGAGTTTTTTATTCAATTTTGTAAGTCTGTGTTTACCCTTATGACTGTGCCTCCAGAGTCCATGCAAATCCAGGGAGCCTGGAACAAAGAGAGGCGATTCCAATGGAAATGAAAATAGGAATGATTGTTTAGGAGGCTGGATGCCATCATTCATTTTTTTCCCTTAAGGCCATGACAAGTAGCACCTCGACTATCAGAGCAATTAAAGAGGATAAAATGAGAACAGTGGAACACATGAAAGGCAGTGCTCCAAAGAAAACACCAGTTTTACTAAGCAGTGTAGTAGATTATTGAAATGGAAAGGTTATTATTGATTTGGTTAGATCAAAATAAGTGTAACATTCCTATTAGCCTAGGAATTGAAAGAGCACAAATAATTCTGTAACTTAGTATAGGAATGTTATTATTATTGTACTTCATTATTATTACCATATATTAGCCATTATAGCACTGTTATTACTGTATACCCCTTGTTCATCAGGGATCTGAGTTACATAAAACCCAACCTAAAGGTGTTCTTGGGATTGAATCTCACATGTAACCCAGGGTTTGCCTATGTAGTGGTGAAAAGTCTCATCCTGGCTATGTTAGATAATCAATATCTATGGGGTTGGAAGGGGGGTTGAGACACAATTTGTCTATATTGCCTGCCATGGTGTCAGCCTAGTTCTCAGCAACCTCAGACTGCTGGGCTCAAAACAGTCCTCCTGCCTGAGCCTCCCAAGTAGCTGGAACTATAGGCGCCCACCTCAATGCCTGCCTCACTTTTTTTATTTTTAGTAGAGACAGAGTCTTGTTCTCAGGCTGGTCTTGAACTCCCAAGCCCAAGGGATCCTCTCACCTCAGCCTTCCAGAGTGCTGGGATTACAGGCATAAGCCACCAGGCCCGGCCCAATAGCTTTAACTTAATAATTTAAGATGGAGTTGGTAAGTTCTTGTGGGAAATTTGTTCACACCCTAGAAGAATTTCGTACTTAGTGTGCTCGTGAGTTTCCTGGGTTATTTTTTTGTCTGTGCCTTACATTTTTTTCTTGGCTGTACTGGAGTCAAGATACAAAGAATGTTCCACAGGTTGAGGACCTGCAGAGGGAGGATGGATAACTACTGGCTGGTAATATTTTAGATTCTAAAGGAAGAAATATAATGAGCTAGGGTCTCAGGAGATCTCATTTGGTGCTTTAATTCTGCAGAGTGATGCAATGGTTTTATTATTAGTTGAAAAAAAGAATTTGTAATCAACCTGTGTACTCACTCTTGTACTAGTTTGTCCAACTGGAGGATGGAAAATGTAAGCACAGGTAACTACATCAAATGAATTTGCCTTGTTCTGATTCCTTGCCTTGTATGAAGACTGCTAATTATTACTTTTTTCCTTAATGGCCGTGACTGCAAAAGTATAAACACATTTTCATAGCAGTATCCCAGATAGCTGAGTTAAATTAGTCTAAATGTTTTCATAATTGGATGATAACTGCTTTGAAATAAAAGTTATTTGCATAATAAAGCCAATGTGAAAGTAGAGATACTCAAAAAGCAAAAACCAGGACAGCACCGGAGTTCAGGATGATGGTGTAGCTGTAACCTTTCTCTGTTTGGCACTAGTTTCTTTTCAAGCAAATGAATACTTACATTAACATGTTAAGTTTTGTTTTCCTTTTAAACATGGTAGGATTTTGACCTCAAATACTTGGCAGTTCTGCTCCTCAAACGAACTTAGAGCTGAACAACCTATGACCCTTAAGAGTGCCCCTTCCTAGGCCAGGTTAGGGTCCAGGGCAGACAACTCCATGCTTTCTCCCCCATCCCCTCACAGGGTTTTGCAAACATCTCCCTTCTATGCCCAGGATTCCTTGAAATGCATCAGGGTGTTACATCAACTAATAAAGAATATCAAGATTGCATCCTCCGTTCTAGGTTCCACGTCAGATAAAGATGAGTTCCATTGTCCAAATAAACTCACAGGACAGTACATCAGATAGTGTACCACATAGAGTTTAAATGTTGAACAAAATACATGTTTCCTCTTTTGGTCTCACACAGAGATCAAAGTCCCCCAGTGTAGACGATGCTGTCCTTCCCCACCTTTCGTAGATTCCTCAGGCCAGCCGGATCGGCCCCATCTACAATCCAGTTGAAGTTTGGTCCTTTCTTTGGCAGCTGCTGCATGGAGTTGTCTTCTAGAATCGACACACCTCCTTCGGCAGCTCCAGAGCTGGAACACTCCCAACTCTGAGTCTTCTGGGTAACACAGCAAAGTTCCAGGGAGTTGTCAGCTAGTCTAGATCTGGTTGGAGATTTCAGATGTTTCATTCTGGAAAAAGTTTGTTCACAGACAGAAGTGCTGCCAAAGATGGTTGCCATTTTGAGTGCATGGTTCGTGAGATTAGGATATGTTTCAGAGGGGAGAGATGCATAGAAATTAGGAAGGCTGCTTAACTTGAATGTGTCCTTCAGAGAGTCACAGTTCTGCAGTTCAGAACTGGTAAACTGGTCATTTGGTAAATTGTATCCACATTTTCAATGTCCATAGAAAATGGGTTACAGAAAAGCTGTATGTTCTGTTCATGGAGATGAAGCTCTTTAAATCTAAATTGGAACTCTTTGCAACTTTTCCAGTGAATCCACACGTTTTGTTTAGGAATGCAACCAATGGTTTTTCCACTAACAGATTTTGCGGGCCTGGGATGAGTCCGCTGCTAAACAGGACAGGCAGCAGAGGAAAAAACACCCGGCGAGCAGGATAAATGTCCTCGGCGGGCCACCTGTGGGCCATAGATTGAGGACCCCTGCTTAAGCGGTTGCCCTGGGTAGAGTGCTGTGTCATCACAGCTCACAGCAACCTCCAACTCCTGGGCTCAAGCGATTCTCCTGCCTCTGCCTCCCAAGTAGCTGGGACTATAGGCTCCTGCCACAACGCCCCTGCTATTTTTTGGTTGTAGCTGTCATTGTGGTTTGGCAGGTCGGGGCTGGATTCCAACCCACCAGCTCAGATGTATGTGGCTGGTGCCCTAGCCACTTAAGCCACAGGTGCCGAGCCTAATTTTTCTATTTCTTAGTAGAGATGTGGTCTTACTTTTGCACAGGCTGGTCCTGAACTCCTGAGCTCAAGCAATCCTCCCACCTTCACCTCCCAGAGTGCTAGGATTACAAGTGTAAGTCAGATCCTTGGCCTTTTTTTTTAGTTTTATATGTAGATGGAGTCTGTGTTACCCAAGGTAGTCTTAAACTCCTGGCCTCAAGTGATCTTGTCACCTTGGCCTGTTAAAGTGCTGAGATTACAGAAGTGAGTCACTGCACCCAGTCCTAACAATCCTTCCCTCCCTACCAAGATCTAGCTTAGCTATCACACACATCTCTCCCCTCCCTCCTCCTCTGAGTTCTTGTCAGATACTTCCTGTGGGATTCACTTGCTTGGCCCTGGGGCTTCCCTCCTTACAGATAGTAAAGTGTCACTGGATGGAGACTGCATTTTTTTTTTTTTTTGAGACAGAGTCTCACTATGTCACCCTCAGTAGTGCCGTGGCGTCACAGCACATAGCAACCTCAAACTCTTGGGCTTGCCTCAGCCTCCCAAGTAGCTGGGACTACAAGTGCCTGCCACAATTTTTGTTGTTGTTATAGATGTCATTGTTGTTTAGCAGGCCCAGGCCAGTTCCAACCTACCAGCCCTGGTATATGCGGCTGGTGCCCTAACTGCTGAACTACAGGTTAAAGCCTAGTGACTGCATTTTTAACTGTCTCTCTTTCTAACTATAATGTGAGGACAAGAATCTGATTAAATACAATTCATATCTCCATCCACAGGACCTGCAGTGTTTGATTAAAAAAAAAAAAAAAAAATAGAAAGAAAAGTATCTAGTTTATTTGGGTTTCTGTGATCTTCCTGAGAAATAAATCTGAGTCAGTGTAGATCAGTGTTGTCCAACAAACAGAAATTTCTGCAATTATGGGAATAGCCTAAAGTTACATTGCCCTCCCCTCCCCCATGATTAGTGTGACAGAGAAAATGAGGTTTTTTTTCTTTTTTTGAGACAAGAGTCTCACCCTGTGGCTCTGTTGCCCTGGGTAGAGTATCATGGTGTCATAGTTCACAGCAACCAAAAACTCTTAGGCTCAAGCAATCCTCTTACCTCAGCCTCCTGAGTAGCTGGGACTACAGACACAATACCCAGCTAATTTTTATATTTTTAGTAGAAACAGGTTCTCACTCATGCTCAGGTTGGTCTTTAACTTCTGAGCTCCAGCAATCCTCCCACTTCAGTCTCCCTAGTGCTAGGATTACAGGAATAAACCACCATGCCTGCCCCAGAAACTGAGCTTTTAATCTTAATTTAAGTTTAAATAGTCACATGTTTCTAGTGGCTACTATACTGAACAGTGCAGGTCTATACCAGTAGTTCTCAAAAGAGGACAATTTTGTTCTCACAGGGGACATATGCCAATGTCTGGAGATTATTTCCAATTGTCACAATTGGGGCACCTTTTTTTTTTCGATTCTTTTTGGGGTGCTTCTTTTATTTTATTTTTTGAGATTGAGTCTTACTTTGTCACCCTTGGTAGAGTGCCATGGTGTCATAGCTCATGGCAACCTCAAACTCCTGGGCTCAAGCGATCCTCTTGCCTCAGCCCCTCGAGTAACTCCTGGCTTTTTTTTTTTGAGACAAAGCCTCAAGCTGTCACCCTGGACAGAGTGCCATGGCATCACAGCTCACAGCAACTTCCAATTCCTGGGCTCAAGCGATTCTCCTGCCTCCACCTCCCAAGTAGCTGAGACTACAGGCGCCCTCCACAACACCCAGCCATTTTTTGGTTGCAGCCACCATTGTTGTTTGGTGGGCTGGGCTGGATTTGAACCCGCCAGCTCAGCTGTATGTGGCTGGTGCCTTAGCCCATTGAGCCACAGCGCCAAGCCACCTCCTGGCTATTTTTAGAGACAGGGTCTTACTCTCTCTAAGGCTTGTCTTGAACTCCTGAGCTTAGATGACCCACCCACGTCAGCCTCCCAGAGTGCTAGGATTACAAGCATGAGCCACTGCACCCAGCAAAGTTGGCGTGTTTCAGATGTCTAGTGGACATAGGCTAGGGATGCTAAGCACCCTAACATACACAAGACAGCCCCCATAACAAAGAATTATCTGGCCCAAAACATGAATAGTCCCACAATTGAGAAACCCTAATCTAGAGCATGTAGTACTAGCCCTTTGACAAGGGCAGACCCTCAAGAGCAGACCATGAACTGGGATGGGCCAAAGGTCCTGGACTGTTCCCAGGTTCAGAAGGCCTCATGGAAGCCCAGCCATTTTCTTCATCACCCAAATAATAGGCATTTATTTTTTATTTAATTTTTTTTTTTTTTGGGGGACAGAGCTTCAAGCTGTCACCCTGTGTAGAGTGCCATAGTATCACAGCTCACAGCAACCTCCAACTCTTGGGACCCAGCGATTCTCCTGCCTCCACCTCCCAAGTAGCTGGGACTACAGGCATCTGCCACAACTTCCGGCTATTTTTTGGTTGCAGCCACCATTGTTGTTTGGTGGGCTGGGCTGGATTCGAACCTGCCAGCTCAGGTGTATGTGGCTGGTGCCTTAGCCACTTGAGCCACAGGCACCGAGCTGGCATTTATTAAGCCAATATGTGCTGAGCCTTGTGCCAGAGACAAATCCTATCCCCACTGAGGAACTGCCTGCCCTCCCCCATCCAGGCTCCTTCCAGGATCCTGCCAAGAGGATGGGATGTCGGTACAGGGAGCACTAAAGGTACAGGTAGTCCTAGCAGTGATTGATTAGTCTATCTCTGTCTTTGGCCCCACACAGTATCAGCTGCTTCCCTCATCCTCATAGGCGATGGCAATCCCTCGTCTTCCAATCACAGCTTCTGTCACTGGTGTCTGACCCCGGAGAGGCTCCAGCCCCTGCCAACTCCGGGAACTAAGGAATAAAGCTGTAAAAGGGAGGGGGTTTGGGCTGAGTGAGCTAAATCTGTAGAAAGAGTTCAGCTGGGTGTAGAGATCTGCACACTTACCTGCAGGGCTGCTCTCAACGAGCTCTAGCTGGGGCTGTGGAGTCATGGCTAAGCATCCAGGATCATTTGACAACTTCCAGGCGGGTGGGGGTCGAAGCTCCCCAGTAATGAGTGACACATCTGAGGTGTCCCACAGCTCTGACTCAGGCGGTGGGAGGGGCACATGGAAGGGAGAGCCTGGAAAGGAGGGAGAAAGAAAACCCATATTGACCCCCTAACTCCATGCCCCAAGTTTCCAGCTTGGGCAGTGTCCCACTACTCACCAGGTAACAAGTCCGCATAATGTGTGAGGTAGGGAGCCGGGCCTGGAGGTGGCCAGGCAGGGTTGCAGGCAGCCTCCAACTCACAGGGTGCCAATACAGGCCGGAAGAAGCTACCAGAAGGCTGGGGAGCTAGGGTCCCCAGAGGACAAGCTAACAGTACAAAGATATCCACCTCAGGGAAGTTGGCAAGCTTGGCAGGGGTGGGCCGCCCCAGCGCCAACACATAGCTACGCTTGCCAGCGACTTGAGTCAGATTCCGCAAGTGTGCCAATGCCTCACAGTGCTGGGCCACACCCAGTGTTCCTGCCAGCAGCCCCACCACTCGGGCATCTCTGGCCCTCTCTACCAGATATCGCCTTCGTGCTCTTAGCCTCCCAGCCTGGACACCCTCATCCTGAGTACGTCCAGTGTCTGGGCAGCAGGAGAAGAAGGGCTGCCCTGGGGCCCATCCCAAGAGCAGCCGGATCAGATCTGGGTCCGGGTCAGAGTTGGTCTCAGAGCCCCCCACATAGAAGGCACCATACTCTTCTAGACGCCTCCCTGGAGCCAGAGGGAAGCGGCGCCCAAAACGCTCCAGGGGCTCAAGCTCTGGACTGAGGGACCCAAAGGGCAGAGGAAAAGCTGGGCTGGATACTAGCAGGTCCAGGTACTGTGGGCGCAGGAGAGTGGCCAAGGCCTCTGGAAGAGAAGGAGGTGGTGTCAGGGTTGGAGCCTGGCAGAGCAAATGCTCCCTCATCCCTGGGAGACTAAATGTGACTCAAAACACTAGGGCCAAAACTGTATGAGTAGCTCCATGGATGTGTACTGAAATGGGGAAATTAAGACACAAAGCAGTTGGCCCAACCTTCCTATATACACAGGCATAACCCCTCACCCAGGGCGTGGGCACAGGCTGGCTCACTCAGCAGCACCACAGGTGCTTTGGGATCTGGGTTCTGGGCCTCAAAGGCCTTGGCACAGAGCTCCAAGGACACAGAACGTTGACCAAGGACGAAGGCGACTGGCAACAGGCGGGCTGGAGGGCTTAAGCAGGCAGGGCCAAAATGTACAAGAGCCTGAGCTCCAGCTTGCTCAGCGCCCAACACGTCCACACAGCAGCTGCAGGGGAGATATACCTTCAGTGAGAGGGGTTCTCATCTGGAAAATGCAGTCAGTGAAGAAAATGACTTTATGAAAGGAAGACACTATCATTAAAGGGAACATGAGAAGGGTTGCTATCACCATCATCATCAAGAAGAAACACAGCTATTGAAGGCAGACATCACAGACATGAACTCCACGAGGCCTGGGTCCCCAGGCTAGCCCAAATTCACACCTGCCATAGGCTGTATCCCCCAGAATGAACATTTTCGATCCCGTGATCTCCTCCAGTCGTGCAGCCACGGCCCTAGCATCTCCCAGTAGCTGGTCAGGAAACTGCAAGGCCACCTGTAAGCATAAACTGTGGAATCGGGGACAGCCTCTCCCATACTAAAAACCTTCCATTAACCCCACTCAACCTTCAAAGTCTTGGTCCTAAAAGGGCACCCCGCCCCACGGAGTAGATGGAGGGATAATCGATGACCTGTGGATAGATTCCGATTCTCTCTTCCCCTTATCCTCACGAAATCACCCACTATCCCAATCCTCTGGGCGACCCACCCCCACAGAGGTGAGGTCCCCCTTCCTAAGCCTGTTCTCACCCGTTGACACCCCAGGTCCCGGACAAATCCAACGATTCGCTTCAGCTCATACACTCGGTCGAGGTCCTCGAAAGAAGTGAGCAGTCCCGGCACCCCCGCCTCCCGCTGCAGCACCGTCTCTGCGGGGCTGCTGAACGTAGACTCCATGAAACACAGCTTGGTTAGCGCTATGCAACAGGGACCTCCCTGGGGCAGCTTCGGGGCGTAAGTCCTCAAAAGCAGCCCTCAAAGAGTCAGAGTCGTTCTGTAGAGGGAAGGAGAATCACAGTCTGACCACAGCCAGGGCCACGGTCCCACGTCTCCACCACACAGCCTGCCCGGGAGATTACTTCCGGGTTCCAGAGGCGTGGCTGACAGCAACCTTACCAATCGTATGCCGGCACCGCTCGGCCTCGGAGAACCAATGCTCCACCCGAGTCCGAGGCCAGCCGGAAGTGCCTTCGAGGCGGGCGCGGAGCCTCGCGGGTGCTGTAGTCTCCCCGCGCGGGTTCTTGCGCTCAGCCTGCGCTCGGAAACACCCACTCCATAAAAATAACTACCCCGATTTGAGAATCCGCTGTCGGTCACAGTTAAGCTTGCTCTTTATACTTTGCGAGGTAGCCTCGCTTAATTTATAGCTCAGTGCCAACTGTCTGGGTTTGAACGTGGTGCTTGGTGGCTTGCTACTATCTTAGGAATGCCTTTATGCCTGCTTCCTTACCTGCAGAATACTTCTTAATAGGATCGTTGTGAGGGTCAGATACATTTTATGCTTTACAAAGTAGTCTTGGTCATATTACATGCAGTGAAACTGTTATTATCCTCACAGCACTCTGTCAACCAGCCATATACTGAATGCTTACTGTTCATTGGGCAGTACATTCTTAAAGTTTAGTATTTGGAGTAAAAATTATCCCATTTTACAGACAAGGAAACTGAGGTTTGGAGAGACTACTTGTGGAATAAAATGCAGCAAGCAGGGGCACAATAAGCATCAAATCTAGTTCTGTTGTTTTCAGCAGTTAAGCCCTAAACCATTAATTCTCCTGCCTTTTGCATGCTACATTTGCTCATGGGATTGGGTGGGGGAAAGAAAGGTGGAAGACACCTAGATACCATGTAGTAGGAAAAAAGACTAAAAGTATGTGAAACATCTCCACACACCCCAGAAGTGAGAACTCGAGTAAAATGAGAATGGAACTGGAGAGGGAAGAACAGAGTGGTTTCAGGGGACAGCAGATGGCAGAGGGGGTTGACACTGGCTGGTGTTGGAAGAGGTTGAATGGAAGATGTGGAACTTGTGCAAAGACTGGGGAAAGTAGGATGGATGTGGGAGTAATTCTCCCATCACCTCCAAGGAGACTCAAAGCTCATGGATGAGGAAAGTCAGTGCTGCTTTTCAGATCTTACTTAGAAGGCTGAGACACCTGAGAAGTAACTCAGGTGAAACTATGGCTAAAGAGACAGAAAAGGGGGCAACCTTGGTAAGGAAGGAACTGCAAGAGCAGTTCAGGAACTGTCCCGGTCCAACCAATCCCCGAATATCCCGTACGGGAGGTCCCATAAAAGCAGGGAGCTATGGGTACACAGACAGCACTAGGTCCCGCCTTGCTGCTCTTCTGTGGGCTATGATACCTTTTCTCCCCCACCCTCCATCCCCACCTCCTCAGCCCCTTTCTGTTGCCCTCTTCAACCATGTGCAAGTTTGGGTACTCTAAAACCCCACGCAATCCTGGAGATCAAAGCCCCACTCCACTTCTCTCCCAACTGGACCCAGCCCAAGCCCTAAGTCCTGTCCCCAGGAAGCCTGCTATTCCCATCAGGAACTTCCTCCCTGAAGCTTTCCCTCACATCCTTACCATTCTCCCAACTTAGCATAGTGGCTATGCCCTAAATCAGGGCAGAACAAGGCAGGACAGAGATATGAGCCTAGTCCTCAGAACTGTTAATCAAATAAATGCATGGATGCATGCACATTGGGATTAATTTAATGGGGATGGGGGGTTCATGACACTACTACAGCCCCATTCCACCCCAAGGGAAATGAAGTATTTCAAATGGCTCCAGCCTAGGTAGCTTGGAGATAGCAATACCTCTTCCACCCTAGTGTTCCCACCATTCTTTCCCAGGGCCTGGGTCCAGGCATCCTCCCGTCCTTCCCCAAGGCCTTCTTTTTTTTTCTTTTTTTGAAACAGAGCCTCAAGCTGTCACCCTGGATAGAGTGCTGTGGCATCACAGCTCACAGCAACCTCCAATTCTTGGGCTCAAGCAAGTCTCCTGCCTCCCCCTCCCAAGTAGCTGGGACTACAGGCACCCGCTACAATGCCCGGCCGTTTTTTGGTTGCAGCCGTCATTGTTGTTTGGCGGGCCGGGCTGGATTCAAACCCACCAGCTCAGTGTACGTGGCTGGCGCCTTAGCCCATTGAGCCACAGGTGCCAAGCCCCCCAAGGCCTTCTTGATGGACCTAGGTTTTCAGTTAGGTGATGGTGGCAGCAGAAAGGAAGCGGAGGCAGCATAAGGATACAGGTTTACTCTTTGGGGATAGGGAGGGATGAGAAGGGATGGGTGGCACAAGGGTGCCCCTCAGTAGTCAGCTGTGTAATCTGTGCCATGCAGCCCCCGGCACAGCAGTGTGAACTCCTTCACCATCTCCTTCACCCGCCTCTTGTTCACTCGCTCACTGAAGGAGAAACAGGAGAGCAGGTTAGCACCTCCATCACCAATTCCTCCATCCTGACAGGCCCACCCCAGTTCTGCTCACCGAAGGATCTGCTGGCTGAAGTTGTCCTTCTGTTCAGGGCTGAGGCGGGCAGAAGGGAAACCAGGTGGCTGTAGTGCCTCTTTGATCCACATGCTCAGGAGACTGAAGCAATGTTTGTTCAGTGCAAACAGGATGTCAGCAAAGCAGTCCATGAGGCTGCGGGAAGCCTGGCCCCCAATGGCCTGAGGAATAGGGGTTCTCAGCACATCAGGATCCTGCCCCTTCTTCACCAAGGATGCCTAACTATGCCTCAGGCCCTCTGGGACAGTTCCTAAGCCAAACTGTACATCACAATGAGTGACGCTTTTTGACAGCCAGTTGATCCTCATAGTATCCTAACAACTTTCAGCCATTTAAAATATTTTTTATTTTTTTAGGGATGGATCTCGCTCTGTTGCCCAAGCTGGAGAGCAGTGGTGTGAGCATAGCTCACTAAAGCCTCCAACTCCTGGGCTCAAGTGATCCTCCTGCCTTAGCCTCCTGAGTAGCTGGAACCATGGGCATGTGCCACCATACCTAGCAGCCACCATTTAATTGAATTCTAATTTAGAAATAGAATATGAGGGCAGCGCCTGTGGCTCAGTCGGTAAGGCGCTGGCCCCATATACCAAGGGTGGTGGGTTCAAACCTGGGCCTGGCCAAACTGCAACAAAAAAATAACTGGGCGTTGTGGCAGGCACCTGTAGTCCCAGCTACTCAGGAGGCAGAGGCCAGAGAATCGGTTAAGCCCAAGAGCTGGAGGTTGCTGTGAGCTGTGACACCACGGCACTCTACCAAGGGCAACAAAGTGAGACTCTATCGCCAAAAACAAAACAAAACAAAAAAAGAAAAGAGAAGGCGCAGTGGGATCAGGTAAGTACAATGACAGAGTGTGCACCAAGTCCACCTGGGAGGTGTCAGGAAAAGGAAAATCAAGAAAACTTATC
>CAUYON010119648.1:0-41268 GCA_963573935.1 Arctocebus calabarensis
CTGGATAGAGTGCTGTGGCATCACAGCTCACAGCAACCTCCAATTCCTGGGCTCAAGCGAGTCTCTTGCCTCTGCCTCCCAAGTAGCTGGGACTACAGGCACCCGCCACAACGCCTGGCCATTTTTTGGTTGCAGCTGTCATTGTTGTTTGGCGAGGCCCAGGCTGGATTCGAACCCGCCAGCTCAAGTGTACGTGGCTGGCGCCTTAGCCTGTTGAGCCACAGACGCCGAGCCCCCATTTGCTTTTTTAAAAAAACGTTCTCCCATAGTGATGTATTTTTTTTTTTATTATTATGTTCAGTTTTGTCGTCTCTCATTGTCCTATTTCTTCCTACTTCTTAGGGTGCTTTTCTAAGCTTATGCAGAGTTTTTCTTTTAATTTATTTAGTTCCCTGTGGATAGTTCACTCTTCAAGGGTCCCAGGTCTCCATCTCCTGTGAAGTCAAGGCCCTGTTTCCTTTTCTCAAGTGTCTTTTGTGGCTGTAGGTCCCAGCCTTCAGGGTAGCATTCTTTTACAGAAACATAGTATGAGCTATATATATAATTTAAAATTTTCTAGAAGCCTCATGACAATATAAGAAACAGATGAAATTTAATAACATAAAAAAGAAACAGATAATTTTAATAACATATTTAACCCACTATATCTAAAATACTATCATTCTAATATTTAAGCTCTATAAAAACATTAAATTTATCTACTTTTTTTGTACTCAGTCTTTAAAATCCAAGTTGTATTTTACACTCACAGCATGTTGGAGTTTGGACCAATCACATTGCAAGTGCTTCGCAGCCACGTGGGTCTGGTGGCCACCATACTGAATGACATAGCTCTAGGCCCTCTTTGTGAGTCTGATTTTCCCCTTAGACTGACCTGAGCTTAAACCTTGGAGTTTTACCTATATTTTAAGGTTGGCTGTGTGTTAAAAATAATCTTTTGTCACATTTGTGTGTGTTTATAAGTGAGAATGATGTCAGTTCAGTCCTCTATGAAACTGGAAATCCTTTCATTTATTTCTTACAACCTTATGATGGGAGTAAACTGTGCCCATTTTACAGATAAGGAAACTGGGGCGTGTAGGTCTTAAATTTCTTGCCCAAGGGCTTGTGGCTAGTCAATAGAAGAGAACAGACCCAGATGGAGGTCTATTTGGATTGCCAGTCCATGTTCTAGCCACCATGTTGGATTGCCACCTCATAACTTTGATTCCTCTTTCTTCATTTTCAGGAATTAGCTGACATCGAGGGTACTCTCCTCCCTGACTTCTTACACATCTTTGCTTGTCTGGAGAGTAGCTCTGGGCCAAGACCTGGCAGTGGTGAGCCATGGACCAGTACAGCCTTGGGGATGAGAGTGCCCTAACATCAGAAATGCACCTCCCTTCATTTTCGGAGAGTCAAGGGCTCAACTGCAGCGATACCCTCAACCGAGATCTGGGTCCCAACACACGAGACCTGCTGTATGCTGGCCTGAGTGGTTTGGACCTGGACCCTAGCCTCCCAACTCCTGACATGCCCAGTGAGGCACTAGAGGACAACTTAGACGCCTTGTCCCTGTACTCAGGGAAGGACAGTGATTCCATGAAACTGCTGGAGGAGTATGCAGATTCGGAATCTCAGACTTCCTTGCAAGGTGAGGCAGCCTAATTGGGTAGAAGGGGCTGGCAAGTTTTTTGACAGTTCCTGTGGCCAGCTTGGGGTTTATGCTTTTTTTTTTTTTTTTTTTTATCCTAGAGACAGAGTCTTACTTTATTGCCTTAGGTAAAGTGCCGTGGCACCACAGCTCACAGCAATCTCCAACCCCTGGGCTTAGGTGATTCTCTTGCCTCAGCCTCCCAAGTAGCTGGGACTAAAGGCGTAGAGATTGATTCTTACTGGATTGGTTAATAGAAACTTTTTCTCTTCTACAGAGGGAGAGACTGTTTCTGACTTAGGAAACAGTCAATTCTTTTCCTACTTGGAAATTGTTCCCCACTTCCAATAAAGGAAACAGAATACTAATTTTAGGGAACAATGTTGAGAAACTTAGATGTTTGGGGATATCCTAATCTTCTGTGTGGCGTGTGGGTGGACTTTAGTGACTATGCGACCCATTACCACATCTTAGAGACTCTTTTCACTTGACCAGAATGAGCTGAGTCCTGTTCATTCTGATTTTTGGTTGTCTAACCTCCCTAGGCCTCAGTGTCTTTATAAAGCAGGGGGGACTATAATATCCCCTCTGCATCTCCCCAGAGTAACAGTAGTAAGAAGCAAAAGAAAGAACCATTATGAAAGCACTCAGAATGTAAAGCCCTGGACACATAGGTTTTTTAAAAAAATAAATGTCATTATATTTTATTTTAGGTAGGCCCTTGGTTCAGTTCTAAGTCTTTCAGCAGTGGATGAGTGAAGGGAGAACTTTATTTGGTTAAATCTCCTTTTAGTTTTCCAGAGGACAAATTTGTTTTTCTGTTTTTAACCCTCTTTTATGGGTTCTAGAGTAGGTCACTTAGATGGGTTGGCTGAACTAGGGCTTTTTGGTATTTATATTCACACCATGTTCATGGATGGCCATATCTAAAACAGCCCTACAATGCAGATATTAATGTTAATTGAGATGAGCAGTCAAGAAACATATGAAGAACTTGCTAAAATGACAAACTTCTGAGGGTCCCCTACTCCACAGAATATGAAGCAGACAAGGCATGAGCCTTGCACTGTGTTGAAAACCTTAGCAACATGAGACATGATTACAAGAATCTGCAGTGTTTCATGCACTAGGCCAGGCTTGGGGTACAGTAATTAGGATTTTCAACTAAGACCACAGAGATTACCTGAAAAATTCTGGTAGTGTGAATATTTGTGCATTCTGCTGGGCAGTGAAATTGTAGCTTTCATAGGGGGTTGACAGGAGTCTGCACCCCCAAATATTTTATTTTATGAGACAGAGTCTCACTCTGTTACCTTGGGTAGAATGCTATGGCATTATAGCTCACAGCAACCTCAAACCTCTTGGGCTCAACCAATCCTCTTGCCTCAGCCTCCTGAGTAGCTGGGACTACAGGTGCCTGACACTATGCCCAGCTAGTTTTTTTCTATTTTTAGTAGAGATTGGGTCTCATTCTTGCTCAGGCTGGTTTTGAACTCCTGAGCTCAAACAAATCCTCCTACCTTGGCCTCCCAGAGTGCTAGGATTACAGGCAAGAGCCACCATACTCAGCCTGCCTTCTAAAACATAAACCAATAATATACTTCAACTTCTCCTTATTTGTTTTGAATTTGAGGTCTTTTTTCACCTTACAGGAAAAAAGGAATCCACTAAACATTAAATTTCAACGCTTTTCACTTTTCTTTCTTTCTTTATTTTTCTTTCTTTTCACTTTTCTAACTTTAGCTCAGGTCCACATAATGTATGATATATAAGTACAAATGCTTACATTAATTTTTTAAATTAAGAAAGTAATATATGTTTAAAAAAATTAGAAAATAAAAAAAGTAATAAGCAAGAAAAATCAGGGCCAGGCACAGTGGCTCATGCCTATAATCCTAGCACTGGGGAGGCAAGGTGGGTGGATTGCCTGAGCTCACTGCTTTGAGACCAGCCTGAGCTAAAGCAAGACCCAGTCTCTAAAAAAGAGGCAGGCATTATGGTGGACACCTATAGTCCCAGCTACTTGGGAGGCTGAGGCAAGAGGATAGCTTGAGCCCAAGAGTTTGAGGTTGCTATGAGCTAAGAGACACCACTGCATTCTACTGAGGGTGACCAAAGTAAGACTGTTTCAAAGAAAAAAAAAAAAAGAAAGAAAAATCTACCCTGGCTTCCACATGTAAATTTTTGAACACATAGGTAAAGTCACTCAGGCATACTTAGCCTTGAAGAGATGTTAAGTATATAATTCTGTTGGAAGGTTTTAAAACATTTACTTTCATATATGAAGGTGGACCTTCATATTGAAGGTCATTGTAATAGTAATTTCATGGGATTCCATATCTTTTTCTTTTTCCAAGAGATGAGGTCTCACTATATTTCCCAGGCTAACGTACAGTGATTATTCACTGCAACCTGAAATTTTCTGGAGTCCAGCGATTGTCCCTGCCTCAGCCTCCTGAGGGTTGGTACTACAACCCACCACCATTTATGGCAAGACCATATTCTTGCTTGTTAGACTATTAAAATGTTTCTGTGAATACTTTTTACATATTGGATTTTCTTTTGGATTAGCTCTTAAACATTTTTCTCATAGGTTTACCCAGACAGAGAATAGAAACAGCTTTAAAGCTCTTATAGCACTGCTTTCTAGATCAAGCAGCTCCCCAGGCTAGTGAATCTGTTTGCCTGTTTGCCTGTTTTTCAGTGTCCCTGCCAATTTTAAAAAACAATTTGTTTTCTAGTTTAATAGCTACTTTAATAAGCATTTTAAAGTAACTTAGCAAGGTTGAGGACCTTTCCCTGAGGAAATTCAATCTTTTCTTGTTTAAACTATTGTAATTATTTGACTACTTATTATAGTAATTTCTCACAAGAAGAAGATGAAAGCAAAGCAAGTTAAATGACAAATGGCCTGAGGCCATAGGCAGAATTGGGATGAGAGTCCAGACCTCAAGCGTCCCAGTCCAGTTTCCTTTCTGCTTGGTCTGTCACGCTGCACCTCATTAGCAGAGAATTAGCGTTTTTCGGATTCTTCAAAGCAATCCTCCCCCTGCCACACACTGGCCCATTGGATTCTTGGAGCCTATCTCTGTGGCATCTCACATAAATGGTTGTGTCTAAGCTTATCATCTCTAATCTGTCTTGCAGACCAAACTAAAGGGTAGAAAAATTTTCCATTCCTTCATTTAACATACAGTTATTTATGTATTTACTTTTTGGACAGAGTCTCACTTCATCACCTTCAGTAGAGTGCTATGGCATCATAGCTCACAGCAACCTTAAACTCTTGGGCTCAAGTGATCCTCTTACCTCCCAAGTAGCTGGGACTACAGATGCCCACTCCAGTGCCCGGCTATGTTTTAGAGACGGGGTCTTGCTGTTGCTCTGGATGGTCTCAAACTCCTGAACTCAGGCAGTCCACCCACCTCAGCCTCCCAGAGTACTAGGATTACAGGTGTGAGCCGCCGTACCTGGCCTAACATGCAGTTATTAAGTACCTGCTGGTGTCAGAATGAGGGCTGTAGGAGCTGGGAACACAGCAATAAGCAAGGCAGAGTTTTTTGATTCATGGCCCTTGTTCCTAGTGGTTTAAAATCAGCTTCCTTTTAAACTTTATTCTCAGCTCTGTCCCTTGGAGCAAGACAGAAGCAATCTGCATCCTCTTCCACAGTCTGGTCCTTCAGCTATTTAAAGACACCTTCCCTTTCCCAAGTGAATATTCTCAGGTCCTTCAACTGTCCCTCAGGTGACATGATTTATAAAAACACACTTTCTATCATTTTATGGAAGGGATACAGAAATGGAGAAAATTCAGATACAGAAAAAGAGGAAAAGGAAACCAACCCATTATCCTACCAGTCAACCCAATTTGCTCACTATTTTCTGTCAAAATTTATTTTTCTTTTTTAACAACTAGGATAATTGGTTTGCAAGAGACCTTTTTGTTCTCACTTAGTAATATGGCATGAATATCCTTTCATGTCATCAGATATTTTTCTACAGTTTTATTTGAAATGCTTATATCATAGACCATCTAAACCATAATGCGGTCACCTACACACCGTCTTGTCAGCTATTAGTTTGTTTCTGACATTTCACCAGGAAAAGCAATGGCAATAGCTAACTCTCTTGCAGGTGTATCTTTGTACAGAGCTACATTTATTTCCTTATGTTAAAAATGCCAAAGTGGTTTTGGGTGGATGCACAAGAATTTATACTTTTCCAAGGTGTTGGATACTGTATTTCTGGATTGCCCTTCTGAGAGTGCTGTGTGATGGTGCAGTCATAAAGTTCTGCCTATCTAGAACACACTGTCCTAGAAGTGTTTTAGTCTGCCACCATCCCTCTGCATGTGGTACTGAGTCTGGGTGCTGTCCCCAGTGTGTGGTCTCACCAGGACCCCTGCTTGTAAACCATGTTCTCCCTGCAAGTAAAGCTGCTGTAGTATGGGTATTTGGCCAACTCTTACAAGGCTGCCATGTTTCTAAGAGTTTTAGAGTGCTGTAGCCATGCTCTTTGATTTCCCCAGCTGTTTGTAACCTGTGCTTTCTCCCTCTGTTTAGACCTGGGGCTAGGTGCTCTTAAGATGCCTAAAGAGGCTGACGAAGGAGGCAGGGCCACCTCTGGGAGTGCCAGGAAAGGAAAGCGGCAGCACAGTTCCCCTCAAAACCCACTTCTGGACTGCAGCCTCTGTGGGAAGGTGTTCAGCAGCGCCAGTTCTCTTAGCAAGCACTACCTGACGCACAGCCAGGAAAGGAAGCACGTTTGCAAAATCTGCAGCAAGGCCTTTAAGCGTCAGGACCACCTGTATGTAGGAGTCTGGTCAGGACAATGTCTGTTTGGGGACTGGTGGGTGTGGGTATGTTCCTGGGTCTTCATCCTACCCTCCCAGCTCAACCTGTATCATCCTCTGTTCAGTTATTCCACTCCCTTATTCCCTGGATGTGTGTAATCTGTTCTCATTTGCAGAGTCCGTTCTTCTCACACTGCCAGTGCGCCAGGAACCCCAAATTCTCACCAGGGAAGGAAGTAGCTGCTTCACTTTGCAGGTGGACCCCAGTGATTTAAAACACTCAGTGGCTCCCTCCTAAGACAATTATGTCACGGAGGGAGTTTGGCTAACTCTGTAGAGTAGTGTCCTGAGTCGCTGGTAGTTGTCTGAAGAGAACGGATCTGTGTTCCATGAGGAATATGTGTTGGGATAACATGAATGGCACAAAGAGTTGGATGTCTGTTTCCAGAACATGACAATGGAGCATTAATGCTTATCTAAAACAACAACAACAACAACAGCAACAAAACTCCTTTTGTTTTTAAATTCCTGATTTAGAAAAAAAAACTCTTTGATTTTAAGATAAAAATCAAATTTAAGAGTTACAAGCAAAATTGAAAATTTTCTTCTCTTTCTCTCTCTTTTTTTTTTTTTTTTTTGTTTTTGTTTTGTAAGAGACAGGTCTTCCAATGTTGCTCAGGCAGGACTCCCACTCCTGGGTTAAAGGGATCCTTCCCGTTCCCCTTACTGAGTAGCTGGGACTACAGTAGGTGCGTGCCATAGCACCCACAGAATATCCCTCTTTTTTTTTTTTTTTGAGACAGAGTCTCACTCTGTTGCTCTGGTAGAGTGCTGTGGTGTTATAGTTCACAGCGACCTCAAATTCCTGGGCTCAACCGATCCTCCTGCCTCAGCCTCCCCAGTAGCTGGGACTACAGGTGGCTGCCACAACACCCAGCTAGTTTTTCTATTTTTAGGAGAGATGAGGTCTCGCTCTTGCTCTGGCTGGTCTCAAATTCATGAGTTCAAGCAATTCACCTACCTCGACCTCCCAGAGTACTGGGGTTACAGGCATGAGCCACCATGGCCAACGCATTTCTCTTTTTTTTTTGAGATAGAGCCTCAAGCTGTCACCCTGGATAGAGTGCTGTGGCATCACCGCTCACAGCAACCTCCAATTCCTGGGCTCAAGTGAGTCACTTGCCTCCACCTCCCAAGTAGCTGGGACTACAGGCACCCGCCACAACGCCTGGCCATTTTTTGGTTGCAGCCATCATTATTGTTTGGTGGGCTGGGCTGGATTTGAACCCGCCAGCTCAGGTGTATGTGGCTGGCGCTTTAGCCCATTGAGCCACAGGCACCAATCTCATTCTTAATGTCCCAGAAATGATAAGCTTTTCTTGCCTATGAGGGAAGGACAGAATTTTGTTTGTTTGTTTGTTTGTTTGTTTGTAGCCGTCATTGTTGTTTGGTGGGCCCAGGCTGGATTTGAACCTGCCAGCTCAGGTGTATGTGGCTGGCGCCTTAGCCTGTTGAGCTACAGGCGCTGAGCCAAGGGCAGAATTTTTTCAAATCAAGAGACTTGCAAGTGGGAGATGGCGATGCCTTGCATTCTCATGGCACTCTAACTATGATTAATCCTTCCAGTTTGTCATCTCACCCACCCCTACCTCAGGGAAGGGAAGTGATTTGCCTCTGTCATAAGTTGGTAACAGCTGGGGCTAGAACTTAAGTCTCTTGTTTCCTTCCCTGTTGCTTCTCTCAGATGGAGGCCAGGGGTAAACTTTTGGGGGAAGGCTTTATTATTTATTAGATTTATCCCATGGGCTACATTTACTAGGATTGCTCAGAGTAGGACTGTTGGGACCCCAGAACTGATTTACTCATTGGTTTATATATATATTAATGTAGATGTAGCTGTGTATATGTATCTGCGTTTGCAGAAATTATAGGCACATTTGGCTGTTTGGCTCCAGGGAGTTTTATTGATTGGCCAGCCATAAATTGGTTTCTTTGCTGGAGAGTTCCAGATAGCTGTCCTTAGAGAAATCCTATGGGTAAGCCATAGACTTCTTGTTAAAGGAAGAGTAATCCCCAAGTTAGCATCTCTTCTGGTTCTCAGGAATGCTAATAGGTGCTATTTGAAACAAAACAAAACTGTTTTATGGGGAAATACATTTGTGAGAGACAGAAAGTTAACCAGATCTCTCTCTCTTTCTATGTGGCTTTTAAATTTACTACTGTGCATTGTGCATCTCCAGGGGGTGAAGAGTATTTTTTGACAACTTGCTTGTCAATTGTACCCAAGTCCTGAGAGAGCAACTTTTGGTGTCTGGTATTCCTTGGGAACCTACTTTGGGAAAGTCTGATCTGGCTTCAGTGGATTTTGGGTGGTTTTGTTTTGTTCAGATAAAGTTTTTTTAAGGGTGAGAGAGAGGCACGCCCCACTAGATTGTTTTGACAGAAGCAGGGGTTGTTTGGTAGTCTTTCCCCATGGATTCTGACTGCACTGCTGACCCTCGGGGCCTCTGGGGCCCTGTGTGGAAAGCCCTTCCGAGATAACCCTGACCTCCCTTCCTGTGTCTGGCTCCAGGACTGGGCACATGCTCACCCACCAGAAGACCAAACCCTTCGTGTGCATAGAGCAGGGCTGCAGCAAGAGCTACTGTGACTACCGTTCTCTGCGGCGGCACTACGAGGTCCAGCATGGCCTGTGCATCCTGAAGGAAGCCCCCCCCGAAGAGGAAGCCTGTGGGGACTCCCCCCATGCCCATGAGACGGCCAGCCAGCCACCACCCAGTGGCCTGCGCTCCCTGGTGCCCCCGGAAGCCAGGTCTCCTGGCTCCCTCTTGCCCAACCGAGACCTCCTGCGCTGTATTGTGAGCAGCATTGTCCACCAGAAGATCCCTTCTCCTGGCCCAGCCCCGGCGGGATCTTCAGACAGTGAAGGGAGGAACCCAGCCTGCCCCTGCCCCACCCCATCAGGGTCTTCCTCCTGCACCCCAGCTGGCACCCCAGTACCCCCGGGAACACTGGGTACGGAAGTTCCTGAGGAACCTCGTCTCCCACGAAAGGAGCCAGCTGTCCATTCAAGGGTGGCAGAGAACGGTGCCTCTGACCCACCAGAGTCAGAGCCCCCCATGCTTCAACTCCCATCCACTGAGGGCTGGCCTGAGGGCAGCTCCCTGCCTGCCTGCCTGCCTCTCTTTCGAGGCCAGACGGTCCCTGCAAGCTCCCAGTCATCGAGCCACAATTTCCAGTGGCTCCGGAACCTGCCTGGCTGCCCCAAGAACAAAGGAAACAATGTGTTTGTTGTCCACAAGCCCCCTGTGCCATCACGTGAGGGCCCTGAGTCTGGCCCTGGGCCCAGCAGTACCTCCCCCTCGGTGGAGCCCTCATCCAGCTCGGGTAGCAGCCTGGAGGACATGCTGCCCTTCCCTCCCACACTCCTGAAGGCGCCTGGGGAGGCCTCAAGTGACCCTAGGTATGCCAGTGGGGATGATGACTCCTGGGCTTCCAAGAAGAGGTTTGACTGCGACTCCTTCTCATGGCAGAATCCCGGGGAGCCTAGCCTCCAGGATGTGCAGAAACCAGGTGGGCTCCCCTCAGATGCCACTCCACTCTTCCGGCAGTTGTTCCTGAAGTCACAGGAGTCTCTGGTGAGCCATGAGCAGATGCAAGTGTTCCAGATGATCACCAAGTCCCAGCGGATTTTCTCCCACACTCAGGTGGCAGCAGCCTCCTCCCAGCTCCCTGGTCCCGAGGGTAAGCAGGCCACCCTGAAACCACTGCAGGGGCCATGGCCACAGCAGTCTACAGCACTGGGACCCACTGCTGACTCTCTCCACACTGGCTCTGGAAACTTGGAGCCAGAGGGATCTCCAGCTCGCAGGAGAAAAACCACACCCACAGCTCCTCGAGAGGCCTCCCCTGGCAGCACAAGACGTGACTCAAAGGGAGGACTGAAAGTATCTACTGCTCTGCCGCCCCTCACAGGGCCATCTCTTGACCCCTCTGGGAATCCAGACATCTCTTCTCTAGCCAAGCAGTTGAGATCCTCGAAAGGGACGTTGGACCTGGGGGACATCTTCCCTCCCACAGGCCCACGGCAGGCACATCTAGGAGGGGATGAGCCACCTGGAGCTCAGCTGCCTGGGAAGCAGCCTCAGGCTGAGAACGGCACAACTTCAGGGTCCACAAAAGGTGATAAGGGCCCAGGCTGCTCCCGGGGTGGAGGCTACAGACTCTTCTCCAGCAACTCCAGAGGGCAGCGATTCTCAGGTTTCCGGAAGGAGAAGGTGAAGATGGATATGTGCTGCACAGCTTCCCCCAGCCAGGTGGCCATGGCCTCCTTTGCCTCTGCCGGGCCTCCTACAGATGCCCCCCGTGACCCCAAGTCCAAGCTGACAATATTCAACAGAATCCAGGTACCGTGTTCTCTTGCATGTATCCTGACCATAGCAAGGCAAGGGTTTCATTTGGTATTTGTGTCAGCATTTGTTAGTTGTCCATGCATTTATTTCAGTGAATCCTTAGATTTAACTTTTTTTTTTTTTTTTGAGACAGAATCTCACTTGGTCACTGTCGGTAGAATGCCGTGGCATCTTAGCTCACGGCAAGCTTAAACTCCTGGGTTCAAGTGATCCACTTGCCTCAGCCTCCCAAATAGCTGGAACTATAGGCGCTTGCCACAATGCCTGGCTGTTTTTTAGAGACAGGGTCTAGCTCTTGCTCAGGCTGGTCTCCAACTCGTGAGCTCAGGCAATCCACCTGCCTTGGCCTCCCAAGTTCTGGGATTACAGGCATGAGCAACTGTGCCTGGCCAGATGCAGCTTTTTTTTGAGACAGTGTCTCATTCTGTCACCCCTGGGTAGAGTGCTGTGGCATCATCATAGGTGACAGCAACATCAAACCCTTGGTCTCAAGTGATCCGCTTGCCTCAGCCTCCTGAGTAGCTGGGACTATAAAGCATCCACCACAACACTGGCTAATTTTTTCTATTTTTAGTAGAGACAAGGTCTCACTTTTGGTCGTGCTATGCTGATCCTTTGATGCAATTTTATAGAGGAAGAAATACAGGTTCCAAGAGAATGAGGACATTCCAGAGTTGTTCAGAACACTTCCTGGCATTTTCTATTCTTCACCAAGCTATCCCTGCTTGCTTTCTTTTGCTCCTCACTTCTTTTTGGATTTGCCTCTTTAAATTCTTCAAAGGATATAAATCTTCTTTCCCTTAAATGTTCTTGCATGAAGTGGCCATATATTTTCTGATTGTGAGTCATGGTTTTTACCAGTAAAAGTGGGCAGCTACTGTATGCCCCCTGCTGCTCAGTACACATATGGGCATTGGCTGATTACTTCATACCTGGTAACCATAAGCTCCTGGTCTAGAGAGGTTAGCCACTTGTCATACCACAGCGATCTCTCTGTTTTAAAAAACGGCTTTCACATTCAAATTACTCATGTAATTCACCACTTGAAGGTATACAATTAGTAATTTTTTTAGTATAGTCACAAGATCATGCAATCATTAGCACTATTTGCCAGAACAGTTTCATTGCCCCCAAAAGAAACTTCACATCCCTTAGCTGCACCACCAATGTCTCCAGCCCACAGGAACTGTGACTCTACTTTCCATCTATGGGTTTACCTACCTGGACATTTCCTATAGTAGAATCATAGGATTTGTGGCCTTTGTGTCTACCTTCTATCACTTAGCATAGTGTTTCCAAGGTTCATCCATGTCATAGCATGTGTCAGCTTCCTTTCTACAGCACAGGAACGTTCCATTACATAGACATATTAGATTTCACTTGTCCACTCATCAGCCAGTAAATATTTGGGTTGTTTGTACTTTGGGAATAGTGAATAGTGCTGTTAATGACCATTCACTCATGTACAAATTTCTGCAGGATATGCATTCTCATTTCTCTCTCTTTCTTTTTTTTTTTAAGACCGAGCCTCAAGCTGCCACCCTGGATAGAGTGCTGTGGCATTACAGCTCACAGCAACCTCCAATTCCAGGCTTAAGCGAGTCTCTTGCCTTTGCCTCCCAAATAGCTGGGACTACAGGCACCCACCACAACGCCCAGCCATTTTTTGGTTGTCATTGTTGTTTTGGCTGTCATTGTTGTCTGGCGGGTCCGGGCTGGATTCAAACCCACCAGCTCAGGCGGGCGCCTTAGAACATTGAGCCACAGGCGCCGAGCCAAATTGTTGTTATTGTTGTTGTTGTTGTTTTTTGTAGAGACAGAGTCTGACTTTATTTCCCTCGGTAGAGTGCTGTGGCATCACAGCTCACAGCAACCTCCAACTCCTGGACTCAGGTGATTCTCTTGCCTCAGCCTCCCGAGTAGCTGGGACTAAAGGTGCCACGATGCCCGGCTTTTTTTCTCTTTTGCAGTTTGGCCGAGGCCAAGTTTGAACCTGCCACCTTCGGTATATGGGGCCGGCACCCTACTCGCTGAGCTACAGGCACCGCCCTCATTTCTCTTGAGTAGGTACTTAGGAGTGGAATTACTGGGTCATATGACAACTCTTACATTTAACATTTGAAGAACTGCCAGGCTGTTTTATAAAGCAGCTGCTTCATTTTAGATTCCTACCCATAGTGGCTTCAATTTTTCCATGTCCTCACAAACACATGTTATTTTCCATTTTTTTCCCCCAGAGATGATGTCACACTATGTTTCCCAGGCTGGGAATGAGCTCAAGCAATCCTCCTGTCTTAGCCTCCCAGGTAGTGGAGACTACAGGCATGCCTGGCTCATTTTTTAAATTATTATGATAATCATCCTAGTGGGTGTGAAGTATGTTTTTGATTTGTGTTTTCTCTGATGGCCATTGATGTTAAGCACCTTTTCAAAGATGGGCTTTTTGGCCATTTGTGTATCTTAGAAGAAATGTCTGTTCAGATCCTTTGCCTATTTAAAAAAATGAGTTATTATTTTTTTCTTATTGAGTGTCAGGGTTTCCTTATATATTCTGGTTGCAAGTCCATCTTTTCAGATTCAAGATGTGCAAACATTCTTATGTTACGGTCTAGCTTTTAATTTTATTGTATCATTTGTAGGGCCGAAGTTTTTTTAATTTTAATAATGTCCAGTTTGCTTGTCTTGTCTTTTGCTTTACTTTGGTGTCACTTATCTAATCTAAGGTGATAAAGTCTTACTCCAGTGTCTTTTTCTAAGAGTCTTACAGCTTTAGCTCATCCTTTCCTCTCATTTCTGATGTGCTGGCTCAGATATATTTTCATCTTCAGGGTGGAAACATCTACAGGCTCCCCCATCCAGTGAAGGAAGAGAACACAGCAGGTGGATGGTAAGTTACGAAGCCCCTTCTGCCCTGCTTTGGGGTCCTCTGTGGCTTTCACACATTGGCCCTGGGTGAGTGAACTGGATGCTCTCAGCTCCTAAGGTGATGCTTTAGCCCGGGAAAAATTTGAGTATAGCCTCTGTTTGTTAAGGTTTCTCAAGAGTTGTCAGTGGATTGGAGTTGAAAACAAAAAAGAAAAAAACAAAAACAAAAACAAATTAGTGATCAGGGATAGAGTCCCAATCACCATTCCTCCTTCCTGCCATGTCTCCTTGCAGTAACCAGCAAAATGGGGGTCCTGCAGACTGGACAGAGCCAAGGAGCACTTATATCTGCAAGAATTGCAGCCAGATGTTTTATACCGAGAAAGGGCTGAACAGCCACATGTGTTTTCACAGCGACCAGTGGCCATCACCACGAGGGAAGCAGGAGCAACAGGTGAAGGGATATAAGCAGTGGCTTCTGAGGCTGTGGGGTTTCTGACAGGCCTTGAGGGGAGCAGACAACTGGGTGTTGCTTATCTCAGGATAGAAATGTCATCCTGGACAGCGGGACCCAGGGGACAGGGGGCCCAGACTTAGGGCTGTGCTCTTCTCAGGGGAAGTAGCAGCTCTCCATTTTAGTCCTCACTGCCAGGAAGTTTGCAACAGCTGTCCTCAGGGTCCTCACTGTCCTCTGGAGCCCCTCTTCTTTCCCCTACCTACCATTTCTCTTAAAGAGCCATTTCTTCTCTTAGGTGTTTGGCACAGAGTTCTGCAAGCCACCGAGACAGGTGCTGAGGTCAGAAGGGGATGGACAGAGTCCTCCAGGAGCCAAGAAACCCTTGGACATCACAGCTGCAGCCTCTGTGGTGATCCCTATGTCGGTCCCTGTGACTCCAGTGAACCGACATGGGGGGAGCATGGCCAAAGTGAGTCCTTCTTCCTGCTGCTGGAAAAAAACAAGCAATACAGAAAATCATGACTCCAGAATGTGGTTTGTATATTCAATCAATCATTCAGCAATTGCTGAGCCCCTCTGTGCCAAGCTCTGTGCTAGGTGGTGCTGAGGACACAATCAAGCTCTGCCTCCCAGGGCTCCCAGTCCATTGGAGGAGACAGACTTGTCCCCAGACAGAACCTCAGACCTGGATAGACAGGGCTGAGGGAGAGCAGAGGGAGCTAGGACTTCTGAGGGGGCTCCAGACCCAGCCTGAGGAAGTCAGGGAGAGAGGGCTTCCTGGAGGAGGGGGTGTGGGAGCTGAAACCTGGAGAGGGAGGCTAGAAGAGAAGAGGGGAGAGGCTTGTCTGTTCAGCCTGTACTGTCCCCCACCTGGAGAAGCTCCTGCTGGACTTGGGGACAGGGTACAAGGACCCAAATGTCCCCTGAGATAGCATTTTTGGTCTCATGGGAGCTATTGTGGTTTGAGAGGAACAGTTTTGTTTTCTCACAGTCATACTCTAGCCCACACTCTTTTTAACAATTGAAGCTGTCCTCACAAATTTCCAGAGTCTGCTGAGTCAGGGGCTCTCTTGGGGGCCGTGGGTGCATGAGAAAGGCTCCATCCAGCCTCAGAATTGACAGGCTTAGTATCTGGCCCAGGTGTGGTCAGGATCCCTCCTTTGCTGAGGCCTCTGGGGGTGGCCATGCAGGGGGTGTATGCCATGGTTCCCTGTGTATCTATGGCCAGTCCCTTTTCACCACTCTGATGACATCCTGAAGACAGAGTATTGCAGTAGTTGGCCTCAAGTGACCATCTGTGGTTTTGAACTCTCTTCTCCAGGGGCAAGAGAAAGATGGGGAAGAGAGAGACAGCAAGGAGAGTAGCCAACATAGGAAGCGGAAGAAGCGCCCCCAGCCCAAGGCATTGTTCATCCCTCCTCCGTCCTCCACTTTTGGGGAGCTGGGCTCCGGAAGATGCCACCAGAGTTGCCTGCGGTCCCCAGTATTCCTGGTGGACCGCCTCCTCAAGGGCTTATTCCAGTGTTCTCCCTACACACCGCCACCCATGCTCAGCCCCATCCGGGAGGGCTCAGGGTTGTACTTCAACACTCTCTGCTCCATGTCCTCTCAGGCCAGTCCCGACCAGCTCATCAGCTCCATGCTTGGTGAGTGAGGCTGGGGCGCTCAAGCTGCAATCAGTCACATGGCAGATCTCCTGTGGACACAACCACTCTCCTGTGTAGCATTTGGTTCAGCAGTTGTTTCCTATCTGTGGGTGTGCCTGGTCTGAAGGTCCTTTTGCTGTTCAGAAGTACCTAGGACCAATCTGAGACCAGCAGCCTTCTAGGTGCTTAGGATTTTACAGCCAGAAGGAAAACATAGAGGCCATATAGCCTGACCACCCTACTGCCTGTCTGTGTGTATAATTTTAACAGCTTTGTTGAGCTGTAATTTAGATACCGTACAAATCACTCATTTAGAATGTGTGGTGTTTTTTAGGATATTCCCAAGGTTATGGCCCATCATACGATCTAATTTTAGATCATTTTCTAAATATATTCATTGGCAGTTACACCCCTCCCATATTCCCACAGGTCCTTATCCCCTCTGCCCCAGGCAACCATTCATCTGCTTTCTGTCACTATGGATTTGCCTATTCTGGACTTGTCATATAAGTGGGATCTTACAATATGTGACTTCTTGTCTCTATTTTATTTCACTTCTTGTAATGTTTTCAGGGTTCATCCATGTTGTAGCAGGTACCAAATGCTGCATTCCTTTTTATGGAATATTATGGAATAATATTCCATTGTGTGGATGGACCACACTTTATTTGTTCATCAGTTGTTGGACATTTGGTTGTTTTCACTTTGGGCTATTATGAATAATGCTGCTATGAAGATTCACATACAGGTTTTCGTGTGGATGTATGTTCTCATTTCTTTTGGGTAGATACCTAAGAGTGGAATGGTTGGTCATATAGTAACTTCATATTTAACTATTTAAAGAATTGCCAATGCTTTCCACAATGACTGTGCAGGGCTGGCACAGTGGCTCATGCCTATCATCCTAGCACTGTGCAAGGCCAAGTCAGGTGGAATGCCTGAGCTCAGGAGTTCTAGACTAGCCTGAGCAAGAGCGAGATCCTGTCTCTACTAAAAATAGAAAAACTAGCTGGGCATTGTGGCAGGCACTATACTATAGTCCCAGCTACTCAGGAGGCTGAGGCAAGAGGATTGCTGAAGCCTAAGAGTCTGAGGTTGCTGTGAGCTATGATGCCACCACACCTACCCTCAGGGACAGAGTGAGACTCTGTCTCAAAAAACAAAAAAAAATCCCACCAGCAGTAAATAAAATTCTCATCTCGCCACATCCTTGCCATTTCCTATTGTCTGCCTTTTTATTATAACAGTCCTGGTAGATGTAAAGTGGTATCTGATTGCAGTTTTGATTCGCTTCTCAGTGATACAGTGAAATATATATTTGGTCTTCGATCCATTTCCTGGCCTACAACTCTTAAAATCTTTAGAATCTCTACAGTGATGTCTTTTTGTATGCTAACAATTGACAGATTGCTGACATCCCCTAGGGCAGTGTTTTTCAACCTTTTTATCTCTTGGCACACTTGAACCTATAAACTTCCATGGCAGATTTAAATTATGTTGATCAAAAAACAAGAGTAAAAAAAAAGAATACTTTAACTTATTGTTTTTATACACATACACATATATATATGCTTTCCATAAATTAATTTATTGTTTGCTGAGTTTCTTTCTCTGCCTTTTAAGAAGTCCTTTCTGCTCCCAGGGGATTTTTTTTTTTTTTTTTTTTTTGTGAGACAAGAGTCTCAAGCTGTCACCCTGAGTAGAATGCTGTGGAGTTATAGCTCACAGCAACCTCCAACTCGGGCTCAAGTGATTCTCTTGCCTCAGTTTTTTTCTTTTTTAGTAAAGAGTAGGTCTTGCTTTTGCTCAGGCTGGTCTCGAACTCGTGAGCCCCACCTTGGCCTCCCAGAGTGACAGGATTACAGGCACGAGCTACCATGCCTGGCCCCCCGGGGGATCTTAAAAAGCTGTGTTCAACTGTGTCCACTCGGGCAGGCAGAGAGGGGCCTGTGGGTCACTTTCAGTCAGTTTTCTTAAGGCTTTTTACTGTGTGTCTTCTAGATCAAGTGGATGGCTCCTTTGGTATCTGTGTGGTCAAAGACAACACCAAGATCAGCATTGAGCCGTAAGTTGGAGCAGACTTAGAACCTGAGTCCTCACAAATGAGGACGTCTTTTCTCCCCCTTTGGGTTCCAGTGTCAGTTTTCCCCAAGGGTCACTTCTTCACAGAGGGGTCACTCACGTTTAGCTGCAGAGGCTCCCTAGGAGAGAAGCAGCAGACTTCTCCAGGTGTGTGTGGGAAGGCCCTCCAGTATTCACTGTGTTCACACATACAGATTGGGCACTTGGGGATCCAGGTGGGATGGGTGATGGCATGAGCAGGACTCAGACTACCTGTGGGCTTTGGCTGTAGTGTGGTTGTAAGAGAGTGCCAGGCATCAGTATGTGCCCCTATCTTGACCCCAGGGAAAGCACCCAAGGCCAGAAGTGTCATGATGAAGAAAAACAGAGGAAGGAAGGAAGGAGGGGTCCCTAGAGAGATTTCTGAACCACTTGTGTGTGTTGAGCATGGCACATATCTGACACAGCTGGGAGGTGGCAGACAGTTTCCCCAGAGTAGCTACGGCTGGCACACAGAGTATCTACCTCTACCTCATCTCCATCTCAGTCACATTTGTTCTCTTCCCATGTCTGTGTGTGTGGCCTTATTTCAGACACATCAATATAGGGAGCCGGTTTCAGGCTGAGATCCCAGAGCTCCAGGAGAGGGCCCTGGCTGGAATTGATGAGCATGTAGCTTCTCTGGTCTGGAAGCCATGGGGAGATGTGACGACCAACCCGGAGACACAGGACAGAGGTGGATGAGGCTTGAGAGTCAGAGTCTAAGACCCCCTCTTCCTCCTCCATCTCCAAGGCATTTCTCCTCCCAGTTCTTACCTCAGCGGGTGGGAGAGAGCCAGCCATGGCCAAGAATTGCTTCTCCCCTGCTGCATCTCCTACCTTCACCCTTGCTCTCACATAGCGGTTGCTCAGGCTATCTGACTTGGGTACCAGGGGAGGGTCTCTGCTCTTCCTCCTTGTCCTTCCCTTTCCTCAGCCTGCCCTCGATCAAGATGTGAGGAGTGAAGGTGAGGAGGAGCCCCTCTCTGTGTAGTCTGGGAAGGTTTCCTCCTTGGCACCTGCTGACTCCCTCATGTCTCCTCTTCCTAACAAACGCAGTAACTGAGCTCTGCAATGTGGCGTGCTCCAGCGTGATGCCGGGAGGGGGCACCAACCTGGAGCTGGCTCTGCACTGCCTGCACGAGGCCCAGGGCAATGTTCAGGTGAGGCAGAGCCAAGGACAGAACTTGGAGCTGGGCACAAGAAGTGCCCTGCTCTCCTGGGGCTGGGGGTCCCAGGTGCATGATGTGCCATCTGCTTGGGGTTCACAGTTCATGGAAACTGAAGGAAGGCTGCTTGCTCACACTCCTTGGGGATTGGTATGGTCCTTGTAGGGGACTGTAGGGGACATTTGGATAGAGCTTAGTTCTTCAATTCCTTCATCTGGGCATCAACTGAACACTGGGGTTCCTCTGAGAAATCTCAGGGACATCAGGAGAGGGAAGCCCAGTGGACCCTCTTCAAGTCCTGTGTTAATCTGAATTATTAATTGGATTATAGGGTTGATTTGTTTGTTTTGGGACAGAGTCGCACTACAATGCCCAGCCTAGAGTGCTGTGGTGTTATCACAGCTCACAGCAACCTCAGTCTCGTGGGTTCAAGTGATCTTCCTGCTTCAGCCTCCTGTGTAGCTGAAACTATAGGCATCCACCACAACACCCAGCTAGTTTTTCTATTTGTAGTAGAGACGGAGTCTCACTCTTGCTTAGGCTGGTCTCAAACTCCGGAGCTCAAGGAATCCACTCACTCCATCTTCCCAGAGTGCTAGGTTTACAGGTATGAGCCATTAAGCCCAGCCTGGATGGCTTTGGATTAAAAACTCACATACAAAAACCTTTGGTGCAGCACAAATTCCTACTCCAAGAATACTCCTCAAAATGCTGACAGTTAGAAAATAAACAAAGGGGGCCCGGCGCCTGTGGCTCAGTGGGCTAAGGCACCAGCCACGTACACCTGAGCTAGCCGGTTCGAATCCAGCCCGGGCCCGCCAAACAACGATGACGGTTGCAACCAAAAAAAAATGGCCGGGCGTTGTGGCGGGTGCCTATAGTCCCAGCTACTTGGGAGGTGGAGGCAAGAGACTCGCTTGAGCCCAGGAATCGGAGGTTGCTGTGAGCTGTGATGCCACAGCACTCTATCCAGGATGACAGCTTGAGGCTCTGTCTCATTAAAAAAAAAGAAGAAAAGAAAAGAAACAAAGGGGCCAAGTGTGGCTCAAGCCTGTAATCCTAGCACTCTGGGAAGCCGAGGTGAGTGGATAGCCCTGAGCTCAGGAGTTCAAGACCAGCCTAAAACAGAGGGAGACCTCATCTCTAAAAAATAAACTGGGTGTTGTGGCAGGCACCTGTAGGTAGTCCCAGCTACTTGGGAGGCTGAGACAAGTGAATTACTTAAGCCCAAGAGTTTGAGGTTGCTGTGAGCTGTGATACCACAACACTCTACCAGACAGCAACAGAGTGAGACTCATCTCAAAGAAAAACGGAGAGGAGGGGAGGGGAGGGGAGGGGAGGGGAAGAATTAAAAAAAACTTCAAACTAAAACAATTAAATACAAAATTTAAAAAAGAAAATTAAAAAAAATTTAAAAACAAAATAAAGGGCACTTACCTGTAGTCCTAGCTATTCACAAGGCTGAGACAAGAGGATCTCTTGAGCCCAGGAGTTTGAGTTTGCTGTGAGTCACAACACCATGGCACTCTACCCAGGGCAACAGAGTGAGACTCTGTCTCAAAATAAACAAACAAAAAGTCTAACTGAGTAGTGGGAGAGAAAGAGTCACAGTGCCCATCTCAGACACCCAAGAGTTACGCTGCAGTCTTGTTTTTTATAGTATCAAGAGGTGGTGTCTGGCACACACTGTGTCCTCTGCAAGTAGTCAGGACATATTTATTAAGTACCTGCTGGGTACCTGTCCTGTAGGCACTGGGGCCAGGGCTGGCTCAGGGACTCCATTCTTGGTTTAGTGCTCTCCTCTTTCCTGCAATTCTTACTACTTTTTTGGGCAAGGAACCCTGTATGTTTTCACTGTGCACTGGGCCCTGGAAATTAAGCAGGGAGTCCTCCCTGGTGTCCATACAAAATCCCAACCCTCATTCCTTACATTTTAGGAAAGTCAAAACAGGAAATATATTTTAAACTTGTTAGAAAATAAATCAGGACAAGGGAAGTACTCCTCAAAACACTAGTCCCCAGCAGACTAAGGAGCTTGTCCTGGAATAAGTCCACATAGTGTTTCCTTCATTGAGATTCTCTTTCTGTGAAAAAAGCGATATCAGTGGTTTGCATAGTGACGCAGCTGATGTGCCTACAGACAGTGCACAGGCTGGTGGCTGTCCAGGGCTACTTTCAGTGACCCTAGGAGAAGGTGTGACTATAGAGACAGCTGTAGTATGTTTCTTCCAACTCCCCATCCCAGCCTCTTTGAGTAGCCTGCAACTCCTCTTGTTCCAGGTTGCCCTGGAAACTCTCTTACTCAAAGGACCCCAGAAGCCACGGAGTCACCCACTCGCTGACTATCGCTACACAGGTAATTGGAGAGAAGTTGCTAGGATGGTTTTGGCCTGATACTACTGTGAACCAGTCACATTGGTTGGCAACCTATGCCTCTGCCTCCTGCCTTTCTAGATGGCTTGTCCTCCCTGGAATAACTCAGTAGACACTACTTTCTGCTACTTGGATCCTACCTTCACCCTTGCCTACTGGTTTCCTAGCCAAGAGGGGATACTTCTAGCTAGGGAGAGGGGGAGGTAGACTCAGGTTTAGTGGTTGAGCCAACCTGCCCTTCAGTCAGGCTGCCTGGGGCCCCCAACTACCTTTAGCAAGTGACCGTAGCCTCAGTTGTCGTATCTGTAAAGTGGGGATAATAGTCCCTATCTTCCAGAGTCTTTTTTGAGGATTGTGTAAGATTAAGATTGGTACATGTTTGGTACTTAGTAATGGCAACTTTAAAGGAGAAGGTGGGTCTGCAATTCAGTCATGGCCGTAGCCCCATAAGGAGAAATGTCCTTCCCCCAATTGGCTGTGTTCATTGACAGGTTCAGACATCTGGACACCTATGGAGAAGAGGCTCTTTAAGAAAGCATTCTGTGCCCACAAGAAGGATTTTTTCTTGATACATAAGACGGTAAGGTGAACATGACCTGGTAGTAGTGACCTTACCTCATACAGCTGAGACAAGCTAGAGGTAAAGGACAACTGGGGGTCCAAGGTCCCCACCCTCCTGCTGTTGGTCTGAGGCCTCCCCCACCTGCATGTGGTGACACTCAGACTGTAAAAAGTATAATGTCCTGTGAGCATCTGTAGGCTACCTGCTCCACACCTTTCCCCATGGTCCTGCTTCTCTTTGGTGATCTCTTGTTAATTTACAGGCATTTCTCTGTACAAAAAGATTTTTTTTTTTTTTTTGAGACAGAGCCTCAAGCTGTCACCCTGGATAGAGTGCTGTGGCATCACAGCTCAAAGCAACCTCCAATTCCTGGGCTCAAGCGAGTCTCTTGCCTCTGCCTCCCAAGTAGCTGGGACTACAGGCGTCCGCCACAACGCCCGGCCATTTTTTTTTTTTTTTGGTTTCAGCCGTCATTGTTGTTTTGGCGGGTCCAGGCTGGATTCGAACCCGCCAGCTCAGATGTACGTGGCTGGCGCCTTAGCCCGTTGAGCCATAGGCGCCGAGCCGATTTTTTTTTTTTTTTTAAACAGGCTGTGGTTTTGTTGCCTGGGCTGGAGTGCAGTGGCATCATCCTAGCTCATTGCAACCTAACTCAAACTCCTGGACTCAAGCAATCCTCCTGCTTCAACCTCCTCATTAGCTGAGACTACAAGCCCATGCCACCACACCAGGCTATTTTTCTATTTTTCAGTAGGGATGGGGTTTTGCTCTTACTCAGGCTGGTCTTGCTCCTGACCTCAAGCAATCCTCAAGCAATCCTATCTCAGCCTCCCTAAGGGTTAGGATTACAGGTGTGAGCCACTACACCGAGCCTGCATCATTTGAGATGCTCAAATGCTTGTTCTTTTTCAGTTTTGCATGGTAAAATACATCTAATTTTTTAAGGGACAGGACTTTACTGTGTTGCCCAGGTTGGAGTGCAGTGGCTATTCACAGACACAATTCTAGTACACTGTAGCCTTAAACTCCTAGCCTCAAGGGATCCTCCTTCCTCAGCCTCCTGTGTAGTTAGGATGACAGGTGTGCAACTACAGTGCCCAACTACAATGATTTTTTTGTTTTGAGACAGAGTCTCACTTTGTCACTCTCGGTAGAGTGCTGTGGTGTCACAGCTCACAACAACCTCAAACTCTTGGGCTTAAGTGATTCTTTTGGCTGAGCCTCCCAAGTAGCTGGGACTACAGGCGCCCACCACAATGGCCAGCTATTTTTAGAGACAAGGTCTCACTCCGACTCACATATCTTACTGACTGGTCTTGAACTCATGAGCTCCAGTAATCCACCTGTCTCAGCCTCCCAGAGTGCTGGGATTACAGGCGTGAGCCACCGCCATGCAAGCCAACAATGATTTTTTTTTTTTTTTGAGACACAGCCTTAAGCTGTCGCCCTGGGTAGAGTGTTGTGGCATTACAGCTCACAGCAACCTCCAGTTCCTGGGCTCAAGCGAGTCTCCTGCCTCTGCCTCCCAAGTAGCTGAGACTACAGGCGCTCGCCACAATGCCCAGCTATTTTTGTTTGGGTTGCAGCCATCATTGTTGGTTGGCGGGCTCAGGCTGGATTTGAACCCGCCAGCTCAGGTTTACATGGCTGGCGCCTTAGCCCACTGAGCCACAGGCGCCGAGCCCAACAATGATTTTTGATTAAAGAACCAGCCTTGCATCTGTGCTATGAGCTCTACTTGGTCATGATATATATTATCCTTTTTTATAAATTGTTGTATTTTATTTATTAAAATTTTGTTCAGAATTTTTCTCCTGTGTTCATGAAGGATACTGGTATGTAGTTTTCTTGTAATATCTTTGGCTTTGGTGTCAGGTAATACTGATCTCATAGAATCAGTTGGGAAATAGTCCTTAATTTTCAATTTTTTGGAAGAGTTTGTTTATAGTTAGTTTTATTTCTTCCTTAAAGTGATGCCATTTGGGCCGGCATTTTCTTTGTAGGAAAGTTTTGAACTATAAATTCAATTTATTTAATAGATACAGGGCAATTCAGGTTATCAATATCTTCTTAAGTGAGATTTGATTATTTTTGTTTTTTAAGGAATTTATACATTTCATTAAGTTGTGTCTGACATATTAGCATAAAGTTGTTCATAATATTCTCATTATTTTGGTATCTGCAGATTCTATAGCAATATCACCTCTCTCATTCCTGATATTAGTGGTTGCATCTCTTTATTCTGATCAATCTAGCTATAGGTTTGTTAATTTAGTTGATTTTCTCAAAGAACCAGATTTTGATTTCATTGATTTTTCTATTTGATTTCTGCTCTATGTATTTTATTTTACTTTATTTTTTATTTTGTCCTCTCTTGGCTTGTCTTTTTTTTTTTTTTTAGCTAGAGCCTCAAGCTGTCACCCTGGATAGAGTGCTGTGACATCACAGCTAACAGCAACCTCCAAATCCTGGGCTCAAGCGAGTCTCCTGCCTCTGCCTCCCAAGTAGCTGGGACTACAGGCGCCTGCCACAACTTCCGGCCATTTTTTGGTTGCAGCCGTCATTGTTGTTTGGCGGGCCTGGGCTGGATTCGAACCCACCAGCTCAGGTGTACGTGGCTGGCGCCTTAGCCCGTTGAGCCACAGGTGCCGAGCCTTGTCTTTTTTTTTTTTTTTTTTTCTTTTTAGACAGAGTCTCACTTTGTTGCCCTTGGATAGAGTGCTATGGCATCACAGCTCACAGCAACCTCAAACTCTTGGGCTTAAGAGATTGTCTTGCCTCAGCCTCCCAAGTAGCTGGGACTACAGGCGCCCGCCCCAATGCCCAGCTATTTTTTGGTTGCAGCCGTCGTTGTTTGGTGGGCCTAGGCTGGATTTGAACCCGCTATCTCAGGTGTATGTGGCTGGTGCCTTAGGCGCTTGAGCCACATATTAATATTCTTTTAATATTCACAGCACAGCGGTCCTATGAGATAGGTCCTATTATAATTTCCATTTTCCAGAAGAGGAAGCAAGTTCAGAGAGGTTAAGCTGCTTGTCTAAGGCCACACAGCTGATGAGGCTACTGGAGGGATTGCAGTGTAGGTCTTTTTTTTTTTTTTTTGGAGACCGAGTCCCATGGCATCACAACTCACAGCAACCTCAAGCTCTAGGGCTTAAGTAATTCTCTTGCCTCAGCCTCCCAAGTAGCTGGGACTACAGGTACCTTTCACAACCCCCTGCTATTTTTTGGTGGCAGTGTCATTGTTGTTTAGCAGGCCCAGCCTGGGGTTGAACCCGCCAGCGTCGGTGTATGTGGCCGGAGCCATACCCACTGAGCTACGAGTGCTAAGCCACAGTGTAGGTCTTCTTGACTGCCAAGGCAGGCAGTCTCAATTACTCTTCTCTGTCCACGCAAGCATCCCTTGGTGAATGAATGAGTGAACAAGCAAAGGCAAAAATGGGTGGGTGGAGGAATGAGGAAATGAACGTGAAAGGAATAAACGAAGAGACACAGGAGCCAATTGCTGGAATAGGCACTCAGAGGGCAAGAACCTTCTCTGTGTGTTCTCTGTGGCATCTCCAGCTCCCAGGACAGCCTGGCACACATATAACTCTTCTTGGTAAATATCATTAGATAAATTAAAACTATTTAATATCTGCTAATGGCAAGAAGATAACTATCCAGCATGAACTTGTTGGATTTGGGAGAGATCTGACAGGTCCAGGGGAGAAGTTGGGGTGGCAGAGGCTCTTGGAGGTTGGAGGGAGGGAAGTCTCATAGGAAACACTCCATTATTTCACCCATAACGATGCTCACCACTAATGTCTGTCCAATGAGTGAATGAAAAGTGGAAGCGGGTGTTGCCCCCTGTAGCCAGATGGCTGGAGGGGCTGAAGCCAGAGTGAGGGGCAAATTCTGTGGACCAGGGAGTCAGAGCAGTGTGATATACTTGGGATCTTGGCTCTTTCGCCTAGATAGGATTTGAATAATTAACAACCTGAGCATCTGTACAGTTCGGTATCAGTCCAAACGAATGCAGGTGATGGAATGACTGGAGGGTGGGGGGGTGGGGGTCTGACTTCTGCCCCCGGTGCCTCTCTTACCCCCACGTCCCCAGGCTATGACTTCCCAGCCGTGCTGCGCTGGTTTGCGGAGCGCGTGGACCTCATCATCTTACTCTTCGATGCGCACAAGCTGGAGATCTCTGACGAGTTCTCCGAGGCCATCAACGCCCTGCGCGGCAACGAGGACAAGATCCGCGTGGTGCTCAACAAGGCCGACATGGTGGAGACGCAGCAGCTGATGCGGGTCTACGGGGCGCTCATGTGGGCGCTGGGCAAGGTGGTGGGCACGCCTGAGGTTTTGCGAGTCTACATCGGCTCCTTCTGGTCTCAGCCCCTCCTTGTGCCGGACAACAGGCGCCTCTTTGAGCTGGAGGAGCAGGATCTCTTCCGGGACATCCAGGGCCTGCCTCGCCACGCCGCCCTGCGCAAGCTCAATGACCTGGTGAAGAGAGCGAGGCTGGTGCGGGTAAGCTGTCCTGCGGCCCTGGATTTACCTTCCAGATTAGTTAGTTCTCTTCCAGGTGGGAGGGCCTGCTTCAGCGCGCGGCATTCCTCTGTCCTGGCGCTTCTGTCTGCTTGGTGTCTCTGCGTCCTCTGACTTAGGATTCTTTCCCTCATCAGCTACCACCAATCAGGTTGTATTATGTCTTGGGTACTTCAGGACTCCAGTGCCACTGAGCAAAAGCCAAGTCCTCACAGTGGCCCACAAGTTGTCTCCTGCCTCCACGCCTTTCCCTGTCTTCCCTTCCCATCATTCATTGCTCTTCACCCGGATCACCTCCATTCTACCTCAGGGCCTTTGCACTTGCTGTTCCCTCCTCTTGGAAACCTCTTCCCATTCCTTGCCCCTCTCAGCTGGCTATCCACAAGGCTCACTCCTCACCTCTGCTGAGCCTGTACTCAAATGTCCCCTTCTTGGGAATGTGACTGTAACTCCCCCCATGTGGGTCCCACTTTATCCTTTACTCTCTTATAGTTGTCTTTATAGCATCAAGGCTGCCTAGCCTTATGTTATCCATTCATGGGGTTTTTGTGTTTACTGTCTGCCTCCTTAACTCATATTTAAGTTCTACAGAATGAGGGACCGTTGAATTTTTTCATTGCTGTTTTTTCAGTGCCTGGAACAGAATTGAGTGCTCAGTAAATATTTATTGAATGAATGACATTAAGCAAACACTCACATTTAACAAAATCTTCTCTGTGCCCAGCCCTTTGTTGGGTGGTGTTGGGGACACAGCAATGACCAAGGCAATTCTGGCCTTGCCCTGCTGGGGCTCCTGGGGAGGAGACAGACCCACCCCCAGATGATAATGACCTATGTTGGTTAGGGCTGGGACCAAGTAGAGGAGAGGGAGTCACGGAGGACTTTTTGGAGAGGGCATTTGAGGAAAAATGTCAGTATTGAACCCAGGGTAGACAGTGCAAGTAACTCAATTTGAGTCTGGGAATCATACTACCAGGGATTGTGAGGAACCTGTGTTTTGTCTCCAGGGCACTGGGGAGCCATGGAAGGATTCAGCACAGGAGAAGGACAGGAGTAGACTCAAATCTACCTTCTGGAGGGTAGATTCAAGGTGTGTGAGACTAGGGCCCTGGAGACCAGGGAGAGGACAGAGGAGCAAGGAGGTGCCTAGATCAGGGTGGGACTTGAGGCAGGAGAGGAAAGCAAGAGCACTGGTTTAAGAGTGATTTTGGAGGCTGAATGGAACATTCACAGGGGAAGCTGCCAGGGTGGAGGTGGGGCAGGAAGCTGGGCAGGCTGGGAGGCCAAGAAGGTTCTGGGGGGTGGAGGAGCCTGAGGCATTGGTTTGAGGAGCAGAGGAGAGGGAGTGAGTCAGAGCCCCCACCCCCACCCCAGGAATTCTTCTTGGGAGGGAGCTGCGCAAGGTGGACTGGACTGTGGCTGCTGCTCCTGGGACCTTTGGAATTCACCTTTCTCTCCTTTGCCAAGGCAGGCTCAGGAGTGTGTGCCCCACCTGCCATTTGTATGTGTGTGAGAGAGAGAACCCCCCTTCCCCAAATTATCCTCATTACTACCTTTCTCGATTTCTTTCCTCCCCTGGCTCTTATTCTTTCTCAAACTCTCTTTTCTTCTCTTTCTCCTTTCTCTGTGTCTCTTCCTCTAGATCTCTCTATCTCTCCTTCTCTCCCCCCTTCTCTCTCTCCTTTCCCTGTCTTCCTCCCAGTCTTTTCCAGATCCCCCCTGCTTTGTTCCTCCACGGTAGCTAGAGTCCAGGGCTGCGGGACAAAGGGGAGGGACCGGGCCAGACACCTGGTGCCCCCGCCAGGCAGGGGGCGGCTCCGGAAACGCAGACAAACCCCGGAGTCCGGGACCCGCGCCCCGGCCCTCCCACCTTATCTCTTCCTGGCACCTTCTCCTGCTTCCTCTCTGGAAAAGCCATCAGCGCCCTTCAGCCTCCCTCCTCTCTCCTGGGGTCCCTACGAAGCCTCTCTTAGGCCCTGTCCCTTTACCCCATTGGCTTGCTTGCAGGCCCCACCCACCAGACTGACCACACCCCTGTCCCGATTGGCCCCATAGGCCCCTCCTTCCCCCTCTTCCTGCAAATTCATTCATGACGCCCCAGTGCCTCTCAGAACAGGGGAGAATGACGTTCAGGGTCCCCTGTGACCAAGTCTCACTGACCCTCACCTGCCTCTTGTCACACCTCCCCATACCTCACGTATGTTTCTGCCATACTCTTTGCCTCCCTTTTTGTTCTCCAACGGTACAGGGCCTTTTTGGACTCTCAGTAACCCCTATCCCTCTGGGCCTTGGTTTCTCCATCCGTATGATGTAGGGTGTAGATATGTCCTCTGACTCTGCCCTTCTGCTTGAAGTGATAACTTCCAGAGGGGTAGTTCCATGATGTTGTAATAGACAAGGCCAAGATCATGGGAAAGTCTGATTCTATTTTTTATTTTATTTACCTTTATTTATTTATTTAGAGACATAGTCTCACCTTCTTGCCCCTGGTAGAGTGCCGTGGCGTCATACCTCACAGCAACCTCAAACTCTTGGGCTCAAGAGATCTACTTGCCTCAGCATCCCAAGTAGCTGGGACTACAGGCACCTGCCACAATGCCCAGCTATTTTTTTAGAGATGGGGTCTTGCTCTTGCTCAGGCTGGTTTGAACTCATGAGCTCAAGTGATCCACCTGCCTCAGCCTCCCAGAGTGCTAGGATTACAGGCTTGAGCCCCCATGCCCGGCTGGAAGGTCTGATTCTAGAGGCCCAGATGCCCTAAACCTTCAGACTAAAATTTTCTCAGGTGGCCCAATGACATTCATTCAACATGTTGAGTGCTCACAACATGCTCTGATACTCTTCTTAGGCCCTGAGGATGCTGCAGGGCACAAAATCAGATAAGACAAGCTCCTCTGCTTGAATTACTTTTTAGTGTGGAAGCAGGTATTAAATTAATGGTTGTGAAGGAAAATGAAGCAGAGCAAAGGGAGGCTGGTGAGGGATTATTTTAGTGAGGTCTAAAGGAGAGGCAGGGGAGACCTGTGTGGAGATCTGGTAGAAAAGTGTTCCATGCAAAGGGAACAGCAAGTGCAAAGGCCCTGAGGCCTTTGTGTGATGCACTTGAACAAGGAGCCTAGGGCTGGAGGCGACAGGCTACTGAGGGGTGAAAGGAGATAAGAATTCAGAACCAGGACGGCACCTGTGGCTCAGTGAGTAGGGCACTGGCCCCATATACTGAGGGTGGCGGGTTCAAGCCCGGCCTCGGCCGAACTGCAAAACAAAAAAAATAGCCAGGCGTTGTGGCAGGCGCCTGTAGTCCCAGCTACTCGGGAGGCTGAGGCAAGAGAATCGCCTAAGCCCAAGAGCTGGAGGTTGCTGTGAGCAGTGTGACGCCACGGCACTCTACCCAGGGGGATAAAGTGAGACTCTGTCTCTACAAAAAAAAAAAAAAAAAAAAAAGAATTCAGAACCAGGGTGGCACCTGTGGCTCAGTGAGTAGGGCACTGGCCCCATATACTGAGGGTGGCGGGTTCAAACCAGCCTCTGCAGAATTGCAACAAAAAAATAGCCAGGCATTGTGGCCGGCGTCTGTAGTCCCAGTTACTCGGGAGGCTGAGACAAAAGAATCGCCTAAGCCCAGGAGCTGGAGGTTGCTGTGAGCTGTGAAGCCATGGCACTTTACCAAGGGTGACAAAGTGAGACTCTGTCTCTAAAAAAAAGAATTCAGAACCAACCAGAGGCCACTATCATTAACATTCTAAACCCACGACTCTTTAAAATAATTTTTTTTTCTTTTTCGTTTTTGGAGATAGTCTCTCTCTATCACCCTGGATAGAGTGCTGCGGCCTCACCCTAACTCACAGCAACCTCAAACTCTTGGGCTCAAGTAATCTTCCTGCCTCAGCCTCCCAAGTAGCTGCGACTAAAGGTGCCTGCCACAATGCCTGACTAGTTTTTCCATTTTTAGTAGAAATAGGGGTCTTGCTTTTGTGCCCAGCCCCTAAAATAATTTTTTTTTTTGAGACAGAGTCTCATTATGTTGCCCTCGGTAGAGTGGCTATGACATCATAGCTCACAGCAACCTCAAACTCTTAGGTGTAAGCAGTTCTCTTGCCTCAGCCTCCCAAGTAGCTGAGGCTATAGGCACTCACCACAATACCTGGCTATTTTTTTGTTGTAGTTGTCATTGTTGTTTGGCAGGCCTGGGCCAGGTTCTAACCGGCCTGCCCCAGTGTATGTGGCTGGCACCCTAGTCGCTGAGCTACAGGCGCTGATCCTAAAATAATGTTTTTAACAAGTCTTTTCTATTGAACATTTAGGACCATCTCAGGGTAAAGCATTCATTCTGTGTCAGACATGACCCATCCCACCCCTGGTCCCCCCAGCCCTCAGGTTCTTTTCCCTAGAGGGAACCTCCATAAGCAGTTTCTTGTATCTCTTTCTGGATATATTCTTGTTTTTATATAAGCATGTATATTTAAATGTTGAGTTTTCCTACAAAAAAAATAGACATACCAATACTCATTATTCTGCCCTTCTAGTTTATTTTTCAGTAACTTATAAGATTGTGGCTTGAGAATTCCCAAGTTCATTGGTTTACTCCACAAACATTTCTTGGCTGCTTTCTGTGCCCATTTTGTTGGATATTGTGGACAGACAAGGTCCTAGCCTTCATGGAGCTCATATTTTTATGGAGGGAGACAGAATAAGTAAACTGACAATAAAATAATGGTGAGTTAGAATAATTGTGAACAAAATAACGCGAAAGTTGAAAATAATCAAATGATGGTGTGTGGGGGAAGTTGTCCTCATAGGATAGCCTTTATGACACTCTTGGACGTTGAATGAGCCAACTGTGGGGAGACTGGGGCAGAGTTCCAGGCAAATCAAGGGGTATGTGCAAGGGGCCCTGGTGTGGGATGAAACTGGCATGCTGGGCAAGCAAGGTGGGTGAGTAAGGAAGCTGCCCTAGTGAGTGAAGGTAGAATAGGGAGAGATGATGTTGAATGATTCTTCAGGAGCCAGACTGTGTAGAGCAGTAGTGCTTAAACCTTTTGGTCTCAAGACCCTCTTTTCCTTTTGTTTCTTTGTTTTTGAGATAGGGTCTCATTGTATTGCCCAGGCTGGTCTCAAACTCATGGACTCAGGTGATCTTTCCACCTTAGCCTCCCTAGCAGTTGGGAGCTCTCTACTTCCTTTATACTCTTAAAAAATTATTGAAGTCGGCTGGGCACGGTGGCTCACGCCTGTAATCCTAGCACTCTGGGAGGCTGAGGTGGATGGATCGCCTGAGCTCGCAGGTTCAAGACCAGCCTGAGCCAGAATAGAGACTTCATCTCTAAAATAGCCAGGTGTTGTGGCGGGTGCCTGGAATCCCAGTTACTTAGGAGGCTAAGGCAAGAGAATCACTTGAGACCAAGAGTTAGAGGTTGCTGTGAGCTGTGACACCACTGCACTCTACTGAGGGTGACAAAGTGAGACTCTGTCTCAAAAAATTATTGAAGACCAGGTTCAGTGGTCCATGCCTGTAATCCTAGCACTCTGGGAGGCCAGGGTGGGTTGGCTGGATTCCTTGAGCTCAGGAGTTTGAGACCAGCTTGAGCAAGAGAAAGAGACCCCATCTCTATTAAAAATAGAAAAGTAGCCAGGCATAGTGGTGCACACCTGTAGTCCCATCTACTCAGGAGGCTGAGGCAAGAGGAACTCTTGAGCCCAGGAGTTTGAGGTTGCTGTGAGCTATAACACCACGGCACTCTACCCTGGGCAACAAAGTGAGATTCTGTCTCAAAAAAAAAACAATTGAAGACTCTAAAGAGCTTGTATGTAAATGGGTTAAATTTGTGCATATTTATTGTATTAAAAATTAAAAACATTTAATATTTATTTATAATCATAATGTTAATCAACAATGATTACTTAATATATAATGATTTATGATAAATGTTATCAACAAATTGTTGATGTTGATTTATAATGAACAAATGTAAATAATAGTATAAGATAATTTATAAACAACAATCATAAACTTATTGCCTGTTAAGCTAAATAACATTTTATGAACATTAACAATTTTCAGAAAAAGCAAGGGAATTGGATCTGTTTTACATTTTTGCAAAAGTCTTTAACGTCTGGCTTCCTCTGGATTCTGATATCTGTTTTTCTGTTTGCCTGTTGTGGTATCACAGGTCTTATAGCCTCTTAAAGACTCCCCTCTGTCTGCTTGGGAGGAAAATGAGAGTGAAAAAGGCAAACAAGTCTTACTATTGTTGTCACTATAAAATAGTTTTGAGCACAAGAACCCCTGAGGCTCCCTGGAATGGTAGGAATTTTGAACTTAGATAAGCAAATTGGGAGTTTTGGGGGGGGTTTGAGACAGAGTCTCACTTGGTCACCCTTCATAGAGTGCTGTGGCGTCATAGCTCACAGCAACCGCAAACTCTTGGGTTCAAGTGATCCCCTTGCCTCAGCCTCCCAAGTAGCTGGGACTACAGGCACCCACCACAATGCCTGGCTATGTTTTAGAGATAGGGGTCAGACTGGTCTCAAACCTGTGGGCTCAGGCAATCTATCCACCTTGGCAGCATCTCAGGGCTTAGTGTTGATTCCTGAAAACCCTTGCTTGGGCAGCTGCTGAGAGGAGGAAGGGCTGTCTGGGCAAGAGGGGACACTATCGGGCCATTGGAGTGTCTCTCCGGGCAAGCGATGATGATGGCTGGATGAATGTGGTGGCCACTGGGGTGGTGAAAAATGAAGTAGGGTAGAGATTTAGGAGGCAAAAATAAAAGGGCCTGTTGATGGGCTGGATGTGGCCAGTGAGGACAGAGAAGACTCCCTGCTAAGTTCCTGATTTCTGGCCTCAACTGGGAAGGCAGGACTAGGGGTGCTGATTCTGGAGGTGGGCCCAGCTGAGGGTGTCATAGCTCTGGAGACTGGGCCCAAATTCCACTTAGGGGGTCATGACATGGTCATCTAGGAACATGGATGAGGCAATTAGCTCTGAGTCTTGGGCTCCAGGGAGAGGAGTGGGTGTAGATTAGGGAGTGGGTGGCTTGAGGGGTGTTTCAAACTGGGAGTGGGTGGGATCACTTAGAAGATGGGAGGAGCCCTGGTCGAGGCCCATCATGTGAGGAGGTGGGGTACACAGCGTGGCCCTGCCACTTGCAGCAACAACTATGCACGTGTTAGAAGTTCAAATCCTCGAGCCCAACCCCAGATAAGTGTATCAGAAACTCTGGGAATGTGCCTGACAACCTGGGTTTTAACCAGCTCCCCAGGGGACTCAGGCGAGACCTCTCTCCCCCAGGTTCATACCTACATCATCAGCTACCTGAAGAAGGAGATGCCTTCTGTGTTTGGGAAGGAGAATAAGAAGAAACAGCTGATCCTCAAACTGCCCGTCATCTTTGCTAAGATTCAGCTGGAGCACCACATATCTCCTGGGGATTTTCCTGACTGCCAGAAGATGCAGGTGGGTCATTGCCCAGGAGGGAGTGAGGTTGGGGATGGGAAGGAAGGCTCCTGTGAGCTCTAGGGTGGACGGCAGATTCTGGAGGGCACTTCCTGCAAATGGTTCCTCAGGAGCCATTACGGGGGACTGAAGAAAAAACCCCAAATCAGGGCAGGCAGCGTGGCTCCCAGGACTCTGGGAGGCTGAGGAAGGTAGATTGTTTGAGCGCAGGGGTTCGAGACCAGTCTGAGCAAGAGCAAGACCCCTGTCTCTATTAAAAATAGGAAAATTAGCCGAATGGTGTGATGGGCGCCTATTGTCCCAGCTACTTGAGAGTCTGAGCAGGATGATCAGTCAAGTCCAGTAGATTGAGGTTGCTGGGAGCTATGATGCCCTGGCACTCTACCCAGGGCCCAGAGTGAGACTCTTGTCTCAAAAAAAGAAGAGAAAAAGGAAGAAAGTGCTGGATCTGGATCTGGGTGTGGTGGCACCGAGTAGACACATTGCCACTAGAGGTGAGAGCGGCAGGACTGACCAAATGAACGTGGGGACAGGTCCAGGTAAGGACCAGCCCCCTTCCCCTCTGGACCTCTGTTCTTAGCTTGAGTGAAGGTGATATTTACAGCCTGTGGCTTTTATTTGCTTAGAATGAGGTCTCACTATGCTGCCCAGGCTGGAGTGCAGTGGCTGTTCACAAGTGCGACCACAGCTCACTGCAGCCTCCAAGTCTTGGCCACATGTGGTCCTCTACCTCTGCTTCTCAAGTGACCTGACTACAGGTGTGCACCCCTGTGCCCAGCCCAAAGCTCACGACTCTTTTTTTTTTTTGTCAGGGCTAGGTTTGAACCCGCCACCTCTGGCATATGGGGCCAGCACCTTATTCCTTTGAGCCACAGGCGCTGCCCCCCCCCTTTTTTTTGAGACAGTCTCAATCTGTCACCCTGGGTAGAGTGCCATGGCATCATAGCTCACATCAACCTCAAACTCTTGGGCTCAAGTGATCCGCTTGCCTCTTGAAGAGCCGGGACTATAGGCACCCACCACCAGGCACAGCTAGTTTGTCCATTTTTAGTAGGGACGGGGTCTTGCTTGAACTCCTGAGCTCAAGCAATCCACCCACCTCAACCTTCTAGATTTACTAGAATTACTAGGTATGAGCCACCCTGCCCAGCCAGCACTTGACTTTTAAATCTGAACTGTATTTTCAGCCCAGACTCTGAGGGATTTTGGTAGAGTGAATTTCACCTTGGCCACTTACTACCTCTGTGGGGTTGGACAAGTCATGGCTTTACTGAGCCTGTTTCTTCAGTTTGAAAATGGGCATTAATTATGTCAGCATCAAGGTATTGTTGTGGGTGCTGAATCAGTAACTGTTTGCAACCCCTCAGCACAGCCTGGCACCTATTATGGGCCAGAAGGTTTTTCTAACCTCAGGTTGCTGACACCTGAGATCTGTAATACTTGGTTTTAGGGCACTGCCCTGTGCATTTGGGGGCGTTTGGCAGCGTCCCTGACCTCTACCTACTGGATGGCAGTAACACCTTTGAGTCATGAGAATCAAAAATGTCCCTGGCTCGGCGCCTGTGGCTCAATGGGCTAAGGCGCCAGCCACGTACAACCTGAGCTGGCGGGTTCGAATCCAACCCGGGCCCACCAAACAACAATGATGGCGGCAACCCAAAAAAAAATGGCCGGGCGTTGTGGCGGGCACCTGTAGTCCCAGCTACTTGGGAGGCGGAGGCAGGAGACTCGCTTGAGCCCAGGAATTGGAGGTTGCTGTGAGCTGTGATGCCAAAGCACTCTATCCAGGGTGACAGCTTGACGCTCTGTCTCAAAAAAAAAAAAATGTCTCTGGGTATTGCCAATAGTGCCCAGGGAGAAAGTGGTCAACACTGGCTGTGAACATCCAGACTAGGTGAATTACAGCTGCTAACTCTGCACTGACATTTATTGAGCATTTTATCCAGATGAATGCTTAGGCTTCCCTGTTCCCTAGATGAGAGGAGTGCTAAGGTTATCACCCCTGTCTTACTAATGTAGAAACTGAGGTCCAGAGAGGTGAAGTCACTTGCTTCAGGACATACCGGTCCTAAATGGCAGAGCTGGGGTGGAAGCTGGGAGCCCCGCCCCCTAACTGGGCTGGCCTCTCTGCCTCCTCTGTGGAAATTCACATGGAACTGTGAAATTAAGCCACTCTTGCAGGGACACTCCTGGCACAAGGGACCTAGAGTTGTCCATACAAGAAGCAGTGTGGGGCGGTGCCTGTGGCTCATCGAGTAGGGCGCCGGCCCCATATGCTGAAGGTGGCGGGTTCAAACCTGGCCTCGGCCAAACTGCAAAATAAAAATAGCTGGGTGTTGTAGTGGGTGCCTGTAGTCCCAGCTACTCGAGAGGCTGAAGCAAAGAATCGCCTAAGCCCAGGAGTTGGAGGTTGCTGTGAGCTGTGTGACACCAAGGCACTCTACCAAGGGCGATAAAGTGAAACAAAAAAAAAAAGAGAAGCAGCAGCAGTGTGGCCATCAACCCACTGTGATAGCTGCTCTAGCACAAAATGACTTCTTGGTTGGGGCTGGGGTGGGGGTAATCCCAGGATTCTCTAATGATCTGATATTCCCAAGTGTAACCTCCTAACATGGCAGCCAGATACTCCGTGCTCTTCGTGGTTTGGAAACGCCAGCAGGAAATGAATTTTCTTAATCTGAAAAATGGCTGAGTGCTGGGGTGAGGTGGAGGGTGTGGGCAGGGTTAAGACCAGCAGGAGAAAGCTGTACCTGATGCTAAAATATTGAAATCTTTCTCTATTGGCTGGCAAAGAGCTGCTGCTCTGAGTCATCAGAGGGCCCCAACCTTCCTACCCTCGAGAGATTCTGGGGCCCAGGGGAGGGCCTCCGAGTCTGCTTTGCCTAAGTGTCTTCTGAGTGGTTGGTGCCAAGTGATACAGGTTGTTCAGAGATTCAAATATTTCTGCATCTATTGGTAAAGAGCTGCCACCCCGTAGCCCCAGGGCCTCAGGGAAGGCACCCCTGACTTCTGAGTGTCTCCACCCCCTCCCCACCACAGGAAATGCTGATGGCCCACGACTTCACCAAGTTTCACTCATTGAAGCCGAAGCTGCTGGAGTCGCTGGATGAGATGTTGACACACGACATCGCCAAGCTCATGCCCCTGCTGCGGCAGGAGGAGCTGGAGAGCACCGAGGCGGGTGTGCAGGGAGGTGCTTTCGAGGGTACCCACATGGGCCCATTTGTGGAGCGGGGTCCTGACGAGGCCCTGGAGGATGGTGAGGAGGGCTCGGATGATGAAACCGAATGGGTGGTGACCAAGGACAAGTCCAAATATGACGAGATCTTCTACAACCTGGCGCCCGCTGATGGCAAGCTGAGTGGCTCCAAGGCCAAGACCTGGATGGTGGGTACCAAGCTCCCCAACTCAGTGCTGGGGCGCATCTGGAAGCTGAGCGACGTTGACCGTGATGGCATGCTGGATGACGAGGAGTTCGCCCTGGCCAGCCACCTCATTGAAGCTAAGCTCGAGGGCCACGGGCTGCCTGCCAACTTGCCCCGTCGCCTTGTGCCGCCCTCCAAGCGGCGCCACAAGGGCTCTGCAGAGTGAACCAGCCCCATGGAGGGCATTTCCTCCCAATTGCCCCTCTGTGGCTCCCTCAGCTACATGCATGCCTCTGCCCCGGTTCACGCACACCCTACCTGCTCACCCTACCCAGCTGTAAGGACAGGGGTTTCCCTTCCTGCTACCACCACACTCCAATTGAAGCGTTTAGTGGGGGACAAAGGAGAGGCAAGGCTTCACACCTCTGACCTCTCAGGCACATCATGCCAACACTGACACACACATGCATCCATCCATTCATCGTCCTCAGATATTTATTAAGCACCTACTATGTGCCTAGCCCTGTTCTGAGCACTGGGGATGCAGCAGAGAACAAAACTGATATGGTTGTGCCATCATGGAGCTGACATTCTCAGGAGAGGGCACCGACAAAGTCATACAAACACACGCTGATCCTGGGCAGGTCCCCTTGCCCCACTTCCTCCTGCCCAACCCCATCACATCCTCAGGTCTTGGGACCATTGGGGGCTCAGAAGGGAGACACAACCTCCTACTTCCTCAGATGGACCCCTCTTCAGACCCCAACTCCGGGAAAGCCCCCTAATCCTGGCCACACCCATTTCTCTGCCAGGGATCCCATAGCAGGCAGAAGTGCCCCTTCCATCTTATTCCATCCTTGCTCCTCGGGATTGAGTCTGTTTGGAGCTGTTTCTGTCCTGGGCCACATGTCTGGATTGAAGCACCCAGCCTGCCCCCTCAACCTCCCTGCTGGTGGTCCTCTCCGCCAGCCATCAGTCCTTATTTAAGTGGAGCCTCTGTCAGATATGAAGGCCCCAGGGCTTTATTTTAGACCCCTTTTCGGGGACGTCATGGGGGAGGGGGTGTTCTTGGTGCTATAGCCCCCACCCCATCCCTAAAGGGATACCCCCTGCCTTTTCCTGCCTTCGCCACCTCCTGGCAGGGGGCCTCACGGAAAAGATGGAGACAAGCAGAGGGGCGAAGACAATACCTCTCCCTGGGATTCCCACGTCCACCACCGACCCACCCCAGGCCTGGGAGAGGCCTGTGAACGGAACAATCCCCACAGAGCGAATAAAGCCAAGGCTTCTTCTGTGTCGCAGTCAGGCTGTTTTGGGTCAGGAATCAACTCCCCTCCCACCAGGACCAGGGAAGGAGAAGCTTGGACCCAGGACTTAGGGTGGGGGAGGTCCCCTCCGAGCTCTCAGGGGCGAGGTGGAGTCCGTGACTCAACGCAGCAGAACCGGGTGACTCAGGCCCGGGCTAGGGGCCAGCCGGCATATTTTCCGAAGAAAAGTTACTCTGGGGCCCTCCCTCCGGGACATCCCTCCCTCCCTCCTCCCACCGCGGGGGCCTGGGAACCAAGCACGGGGAAGGAGGGGGGATGTGAGTGTGAGCTTGAGCACATGGTCCCTCCCACGCCCCGCCCCGCCCCTCATCCCGCACTCATACAACCTGGGTACACAACCCCTGACACGTAACTCTAGAGACAAGCGGATTCCTAGCTGCGAGGAGGTGATGCTGCCGACCGGCGCCTCGTCCGGTGCACACACCCAAGGCAGCGACCCAAACGCCCTGGCCACGCTGGCCTAGCGCTCTTCCCGCCCACGCCAGCCCGGTTTCGCGGCTCCCCGCGCCCTCTGGCGGACACTGAGAACCCAGGCAGGCTTGTCGCCGAAAACCCCGCTCGAAGCGGTAGGCGCCCAAGTCGCTGGCGCTGGTCATTTCCAGGGTCCAGCTGAGTTCCGCTGTGTTGCCACCAGGGTGGCACCTTCCCTCTATATGCCTTTTTCCTTTGTGCGTTGAATGGCCTTCCCGCGGCCCTGGATCCCTTTGGATGGTTGCCAGGACCCAAGAGCCTCTGAGTTTTCTTCCTTATTTGTAAATAGCAAAGATAGATTGATTTTAAGATGGAGTCTCAGGCGGAGAAGAGGTAACAATAGAGATGCCCGACGCGGTCTTCAGCGCTTTGCATTTATTATCTTGGTTTAATCTTCGCAATAATCTATGGGGCAGCTGTACCTTCATCATCCTTATTATACAGATGAGGAAACTGAGTCACAGTGAAGCATTTTTGTCCAAGAGGAAAGATTCGCAGTCTGCACTTCTAGGGTCCTAATAGTATATGTTTCTAACGTCCCTCAAATAGAACGCTCTGTGCTTCCAACTTCGACATTCCAAAAGTCTTCGGTCGTTAATATGTTAATATTCTGGGATTGAACATCGAGAGGACAAACGTTCCGCGATTGGAACGTGTCTTGTGCGGAATCTGCCACTAGCGGTTCTGATTTTTTGTGAGGCCGAGAGGGATAGGATCCCTTGAGTCTCTACTAAAAAACAAGAAAATTAGCTGGGCATGGTGGTGCACGTCTTTAGTTCCAGCTACTCGGGAGGACGATCGCTTGAACCCAGGAGTTTGAGGTTGCTGTGAAGGACAGGTCTCAAAAGGGAAAAAAAAAAGATTTAAAAAATTAGATTAAGCAAAGACCGAGGAGGCAAGGAAAGGTGTTTTGCTTAGGTGAGATCCAAGACCTTACAACCTCAGTCCCCACCGCCCGGCCGCTTAGCGTAAGGAATATGCAGATCTCCTAGCAAAGTTGAGCGGAAGGAGGAGCCATTAATCCTTAGCCAAGATGGCAACCTCCTCGCCCCTTCGCCACTATACCAAGATGGCTGTTGCAGGAAGTACGTCACGAGAGAGGCTGGGAAATCTGCGCGCGCACGCCCCAAACGGGCTTTTTAGGAGCAACAGCGGCAGATTTCTTCCTCTGACAAGATGGCGGCGGGGGGGACGGGTGGTGGTAGGCCCAGTTCGAAAAGCAATGCAGATTCCGGCTTTCTGGGACTGCGGCCCACTTCGGTGGACCCGGCACTTAGGCGGAGGCGGCGAGGCCCGAGAAATAAGAAGCGGGGCTGGCGGCGGCTGGCTCAGGAGCCCCTGGGACTGGAAGTTGATCAGTTCCTAGAGGACGTGCGGTTGCAGGAACGCACGAGCGGGTACGTGGGGCGGGACTTCCGGAAGGCGGATCAGGTTCTGTGCGGCCAGGGCCTGGAGAGCGAGCTTGGGGGGACTTCCGAGAGGCTGAGCGGCATCTGCCCCGGTACTGTCATGGAAATGGACTATTGGTTGGGAACTCAAGATGGGACGCTGGGGGAACTCATTAGAATCACCAGATTTAGCGAAATTGATGTATTTTAAGTACTAGCTTTGTAAACTGAGGGGCGATGCCTTAGCCTAGAACAGTCCTATGTTGGGAAGAGGGTGGTAAGAGGAAGACTGGACCCAGTGAGGTTAAACCTGTTTCCTCCACAACATCTTTGGCTGATGTAATGCGTTTCCATCTCCTAGAGGTTTGTTGTCAGAGGCCCCTGATGATAAACTCTTCTTCGTGGACACTGGCTTCAAGGAAAAAGGTGAGGAGGGCCTTTTGTGGTCAGCAATCTCTGAGAGCTGTGTTAGTGACATGGCTTAGAAGGCAAATAAACTGCTAAAAAGAGCCAGCTTTAATATAAACGTGAAGACCTCAAGTGGACAAAAAGCAAGCTTAAGACTAACTTTAAAAAGGCAGATTTTGGCTCGGCGCCTGTGGCTCAACGGGCTAAGGCGCCAGCCACGTACACCTGAGCTGGCGGGTTCGAATCCAGCCCGGGCCCGCCAAACAACAATGCTGGCTGCAACCAAAAAATGGCCGGGCGTTGTGGCGAATGCCTGTAG
>CAUYON010119650.1:0-14802 GCA_963573935.1 Arctocebus calabarensis
TACTGTTACAGATATCCTTCATGGCATTTCCTTGATCACTATATAAAGACATTAATACTCTACCTTTAATAAGTTTCGCCAGTACCCTGCTAAGATGCACCGTAGGTGTGATCCCACTAATTGCCCTCCCTCCACCCATATTCCCCCCTCCCCTCCCCTCCCTTTCCCCTTTCCCTGTATTCCTATGCTATAATTGGGTTTTACACTCATTCGAATTATTTAGTTAGAAACAGGTTAATTTATGTCATCTTATCAATTATTTTTTCTCAGTGAAAATATCTAAAGGAATTAAAAAGATGCTGCAAATTGAATTATAAATGTTCAAAATTTGTAACCTAGCTCTTCGAGAATTATAGACATAAAGATGATAATTTAAGTAGATAAAAATCTATGCTAAGATACATAGTAGACCTCTCTAATGGAAGAAAAAATTGAAAGTAACAACAAAAAAGTCACATACATGTAGACATGCACACATACATAAATAAGCCAGAGGAGGGCCATTTAGAATAAGAAGTGGCAAAACATTTTTATGTCATTTTTGAAAATTATTTGTTAAAGAAAGTCTCTGGAGCCTTACAGGCAAATAAATACAGCACTGGTCAAATCTCGAATATTGCTATGTAGAAAATATAACTGTATAAAATTTGGCAAATCTTATGACTACCTCCAAAATGGACAAAAATAGAAATATGAGACAAATAAAAAGTAACATGACTTTTTTTTTTCTTGCTCTCATGAAACTCAGTAACTTATGCAAGATATTATTTTTATATTCTGCCAGACATATAAAGACACTTTATTGTGCCAATATCACTAATGATTCATAATTATATTTAGTAATAAGTACTTTTACCACTGGAAATAAAACCAAAACTAAACAAACAAACAAACAAAGAAACAAACAAAAACAAATAATAACAATGTGACAGAACTACTACTGAACTATAGTGGCTGAGCAAAATAAAGCAATACTCTTCTTACTTAGTTATGATTTTATAACTAATCACCCAAACCACATTGTTACTCATTATTTTCCTACTTCACTTTTAAGAAAGTATGTACTTTTCTAGAAAGAGACCAGTGAAAATAACAAAAGGAAAGTTCTTGGAATTAATAGTATTTCTAATCCTATGATGACATCAATTCTCAGCAAACAAGAAAAATAATCCAACTAAATGTATATAGAATATATTCCCAAATAGGCAGAATGAAACTTGATAGATTAAAAAAAAAAGTGCATTTCATATCCAAGAAAATGTCTGTGCAGTTTCTGTCATGTCAATAATCTATATTGATCAAGAATTCAGATGAATTTACTTTTTTGCTTCTATGCTGGCAGACAATAGAACAGCAAGCCAGAAATGCAATACCCTGGCCTTAAAATAAAACTCTGAAGGGGGAAATAAATGGACTTTAGATATACTGGAAGGGTGTTCTAATGAAATTTTCCCACTTTAGTAAAATAGAACTCCTGAGAGAGTCTTGTTAAATATGAATGAAAGTAAAAACAAATATTTTGGTAAACATGAACCACTGAGAGAGTGAGATGAGCAAAAACAAAGACAAATTTATATATGTGTGCGTGTGTGTGTGTATATATATACACACACATACATATTTCTCTCTATCTATAGATAGATATAAGATATATCTAAGATATATCCTTACCTTTATATCTTTATCTATAGATCTATCTATATATAGGCATAAAGACAACTGAATTGAGATTTCAAAGTGATTTCAAGGACAAATGAAAAATGCTTTTGATGTTCCATATAGAAAATAAAAATATTTAAAACATCACAACATAATTTGAAACCAAATTAGTAGCATAAAAGAGTTAGACTTGCCTTGAAATTTAGTAAAAAATGTTGAAAAATAGAGACTTCGAGAATAGAATACAATTTTTAAATGGAAAAATTATTTCTAAGGGAGGGTAAATGGTGGGACCACACTTATGGAGCATATTGCAAGGGTACAAGTCAAATCTATCAAGTATAGAACATAAATGTGTTAACAAAAATAATTAAGTAAATGAGGTGAAAGCTATATTAATTAGTTTGATGTAAGTACTCCAAATTGTATAAAAAAATCAACACATTGTACCCCTCAAATGCATAAAGGTATTCACGATCTGTGTGTATATGACTTAATAAAAGGAAAAAATATATAATTTTAAAACAGAATGTTCTTTGGATTGAATAAATTAATAAGACCTATTAATACCTAGCAAAATTATTTTACGTTCAATATAATAGAGGGGGCTTTTGATTCAGAGCAGGGCAGAGTAACTGATACTGGGATAAAATACTATCTTTCCTGCATAAACAATTATAACAATTTCGTGAGGCAGCATTTTCTAGCTATTGGATAATAGTACAAGGATCCCAGAACTCATTATTCCCAATTGTGTTAATACTTCTCACAGTGTAGACACTTTCTGGGATGTCCTCCTTTTCTATATCTGGCAGACTTTAATTATTCTTCAAGATTCAATTTAAATACAGCCACCCTGGACTCCATCATTTTGTTTTCTTAGTCTTTGGAACCACTCTGATAATTCTGTTTTTTTCCTATCTATTTTATAGAAATGATTCTAATACTTGACAAAAATAATAAAGCAAATGCTTAATCTATGTTAAGCATTATGCTGAGAGCTTTATGTTATATAATCCTTACTGTAACCCTGCTTGGCATGATTTTTAATACCCCAGTATTAAAAAGGTATGAAGGATTAGACAAGTAAAGTGCCTTGGCCCTGTCATACAAGCAGCAAGTGGAGACAGCAAGACAAGTGCGTGTGATCTCAGCCACTGTGCTAGATTGTAAGAGTATTTTGTGTCTGCTGTTTTAATGTGGGTTTGATCTGTCTATTTTCCCAGTAGAGCTCTGTAAGTGCCAGGTCTCCTCCTATTCATCTTCGTGTCCCATGTCTGGCAAAGTGCCTGGTACATGAGAGCTTAGTGAATGATGAAAGCTGAGTGAAACAGTAATGGGAGTCACAAGGGAGAAGAACCCTTTTGCTCCTTATCTGATTGCCTGATCTCTAAAATAGGGGAAATTATGAGGAGAATTCTAAGACAGATCAGCAATCTGTCATGGGAGAATTTTCCAACTGCACCTGAGGGAGGTGCTATACAAGCAGAGCACTGCTCTATTATTGAACTAAAGATTTAGACATTAGAGTTTAGGAGGACTAAAACGACTAGAATCTGTGAGGCACTACAGTAGAGGAGTGGGAAATGCAAAAAGGTAGGCTACGAGTGTCTGTGTATCAGTACCTTATGGATCTCTAAGTGATGGTTTGGCTATGCAGCCAAATGAAAAGATATCATTAGACATAGCAGAAATTAGGTGCTGGGGGCTAAGATAAAAAGATACTATCCTAAAGCTCAAGAAGAACTGAGAGATGATTCAATTTCAACTGAAAAAAATATAAAGAAACCTTAATTATAGCTAGAGATATGACATCTTTAAATAATAACCAGAAAGAGAAATACATAGCATATACCTTAAGTATAAAATTAAAAGAAGAAAATCTTTTGGTAAGATATCAGGAGACAAAAACTAGAAATTTTTAACCTTAGTACGTTAGAGGATTTTCACAAACATCTCATGTATACAATGGGTCCTGTTCTACCAAAGTAAAAAAAAAAAAAAAAAAAAACCACAGAAGGTCAAGTTGTTTAGCCAGACTGAAATTGATAATAAAACAATAAACAAAACTCTTTAGAACATTTACGGAAGCCAGATTCTCTACTATATGTCATCCCTAAGCTCCATATACAGTACAAAAAATATTAGAAAAGAAAGAAAAACCATGTGACCATTGATCAAGGAAAAAACAGAGTACATAATGAGACCCTGAAATGTCATCAATATTGTATTTACTAGCCAAGAATTTGAATCACATTTTAAGAAATACATGATGGAATTTAAGGGGAAAAGGGTTTTTTATTGAAATAATATAGTTATTTCAGATTAATGCAAGGATAAAAATAATTAGGTTACATTGTTTGCATTTCTTAGGTAAAGTGCAAATTGTAGTTGAGCTCAGGGGGTTAGCTATACACGTTTATATTGTGCAATGTAGGTGAGAGCTTATAAATCACTCTCCCTCCTACCCTTCCCCTCTCCTTCCTCTCTCTTATGCCTCTTTTGAATTGTTTAGTGTTTTTCTCTCCCGTGGACATGTAGTTATTTATCTGTTGGTGTCATTTAGTATTGAGTACATTGAATAATTGATTTTCCTTTCTTGTGATATTTTACTAAGAAGAAAGTGTTTCACTTCCACCCAGGTTAATACAAAGATGTAAATTCTCCATTTATGTTTGTGGCTCAATAATATTCCATGGCATACGTACACCACAATTTCTTAATCAATTCATGTGTTAATGAGCACTTGGGTTGATTTTGCATCTTGCAAATTATGAATTCAACTACTGCAATAAACATTCTAGTGCAAAAATCCTTATGATAAATGATTTTTTATTCCTTCTAGGTAGATATCTATTAATGAGATTATAGCATCAAATGGAAGGTTCACTTTTAGCTCTTTGAGGATTATCTACACTTTTTTCCATAGAGATTCTATTAGTTTACAATGTGTCAGCAGTCCATCGGTGTTCTCTAGTCTCCACATCCATGCTAGCATCTACGACTTTGGGATTTTTGTGATGTAGGCTATTGTTCCTGAGGTTAGGTGATACCTTAGGGTAATTTTTATTTGCATTTCTTTGATAATTAAGGACAATGAGCATTTTTTATGTGTTTGTTGACCATTGGTCTGTCTTCTTCAGGGAAGGTTCTGTTTAACTCTCTTGACTACTTATAAATGAGGTTGTTTGCTCTTTCCTGGTGGATTAGTTTGAATTCTCTGTCTTACCATTTAAAACTGGAGCCAGAGGAGATTGTCCACTATTGCCACTGCTGTTCAACATAGTGCTGGAAGTTCTAGCCAATACAATCAGGCAAGAAAAAGATATCAAAGATATTCAATGGGGACAGAGAAAGTCAATCTCTCACTCTTCGTTGACTTTTTCTTATTTTTAGTAAACTCCAGGGACTCAATGGCAAGGCTCTCTGACCTGATCAAGGAATATAATAAAGTCTCAGGATACAAAATTAATGTCCATGAATCAGTTGTCTTCATATATGCCAATCAGTGCCAAGCTGAGAATCAGAACGAAGACGTACTACCCTTAACAATACCTTAATGAAAATGAAATGCCTGGACACATACCTAACAATGGATGTGAAGACTCTGTACAGAGAGAACTACAAAATCTTGAGAAAAGAAATAACTGAAGATGTTAACAAATACTATTGCCTGGGAAGAATCAACATTGTTAAAATGTCCTCCCTACTCTAAGTTATATACAGATTTAATGCAATCCCCATCAAAGCACCACTGCCATACTTTGAAGAACTTGAAACAATAATACTGTGTTTCAGATGGAACCAGAAAAAAACAACCCTAATAGCCAATGCAATTCTAAGAAAAAGAAATTTGGAGGCACTGGATTGCCAGTCTTTGGGTAAACGATCAGTCTATAGTTATCAAAACAACATGGTAATGACTCAGATATAGATATATAGACCTATGGAATACAATGGAGAGCTAGAGATAAAACAAGCCACATATGACTAAGCAATTATCAATAAACCAAGCATAAGCATAGACTGGTAAAAAGCATCCTAATTAATAAATGCCTCTGGTGAAAATAGTTAGCCATAGGCAACAGACTGAAACTAAACCCACACCTATTACCACTTGCAAAAATTGACTCTCACTGGATAAAACATTTAAATTTAAGACACAAATAATTAAAATTCTGGAAGAAAGTGTGGGGAAAAACTCTTGAAAAAATCAACCCAGAAATAAATTTTATGAAGAACCCATCTCTTGGTAATTGCGACAACACCAAAAAGAAATAAATGTGATATTATCAATCTAAAAAACTACTTCATTGCTAAGATGACAACTGAAGCAAAAAGACAGCCTCAGAATGGGGGAAGATATTTGCTTGCTATAAATCTGTCATAGGCTAATAACTAGAATCTGGAGGTTACTCAAACTAATCAACAAGAAAAGGAGAAAAGGTCTTAATGAGTAAAAAGATATATAAACTCAAGTGAGGGGAAAAAAACAATAAAATCAATTTATAATTGAAATATAAATTAAAAGGTATAATAAAATCACATGAGTGGCTTAATCACAGATTAAAAATGGCAAAAGAAAGGGTCAATGAATATGAAGACAAATAGAAAATTATTCCCTCCCACAGAAAAAGAGCTAAAAGCTTAAAATAATTTAGAAATAATATAAACAAACAAAAGAAAATAAAGAATGTCAAGAGAGAATATTAGGAAAGGTATACTTTAGAAATTAGGGTGAAAAAAAGGCAATTTAAAATTAAATGCAAGCTGAGTTAACCTATCATCCTCTGAATGTCCCTGGACACAATATTAAAAGTTGAAAGCAAAGTTTTTCAAAAGAAAATTTGAAATTTGACCTACATGTAGAAATGAAGAAAACCAAACACAGTACTTCTGCTTCACAAGTTTAATTTTTTAATTATCTTTACTGTACATCTGCTAAAGTATACATACACACTCACATATATATATATGATTAATTTTAAAACTTTAAAATGAAAATATGATAAAAAATTAGATTTATAATTTATGTCAGAGGATGGCAACAGATTTAAAGGCAATGATAAATAAAACAGTATAATATAGATATTAAAGGAGAAAAATAAATTAATGAAACAGAATAGCAAACCCAGGAATAAAATCCTGTACCCACAAGCAATAGACTTTTGACAAAGTAGACTAAAATATACACCAGGTATAGTATGACCTATTCAATAAATGGTGCAAGAAAAATTGAATAGCCATATGCTCTTATCATATAAAATATTAGCTCAAAACAGATTACAAACTTACAAGTAAAACTTGAAACCATAAATTTTTTAGAAGAGAACTTAGAAAAAAGTCTTTTGGATAATTCCCTGGGCAAAGAACCTATGACTAATATTTCCAAAGTAAATACAATGAAAACAAAAATAAATAAATGGAACTTAATTAAATTAAGAAGCTTCTTCATCAAAAAGGAAATAATAAACAGACTATATAGACAACCTATAGACTGGAAGAAAATATTCACAAACTAATATCAAGAATTTATAAGGAACCCTCACAAATCAGCAGGAAAAAAATCAAATAAGCCCATAAAATACTGGCAAAAACATGAATAGATATCTTCTAAAGAAGATATGGAAAAGGCCAAGAACATGAAAAATGTTTCACAACACTAATCATCAAGGAAATGCAAACTGAAACCACAACAAGATATCACCTTCCTGTCAGAATAGCCATTGTTTATAAATCTAAAAACAAAGTTATTGGCATAGATGGGGTGGAAAGAACTTGATTATACACGATGAGTGGGAATACAAGTTAGTACAACTTCTGTAAACAAATGTGTGTGTATATAAAGATTCCTGAAAGAACTACGAGTTGATCAACCATTCAATTCAGAAATCTCACCATTGGGTATCCATCCAAAGGAACAGAAGTCATTATGTTAGAAAAGCACATAGACTCCAATGTTTATTACTGCACGATTGACAATTACAAAGGTATGGAATCAATCTAACTGCACATGGCTGATAAGTGGATGAATAAAATGTTCTGTATGTTTGTGTTTAGTTCCCACTCACTGTTCACATGGACCAATGTAGAGCTGCATTTATGTATCCACTTATCTGCATGTACTTAATATCAAATTGGAACTAATCTATCAACTCTTACGTGCACATATGGAGATCAATCTCAATGAACATCCATCTAGGGGAGAGGGTAGGAGGCAGTGGGTAAATTTCCACCTATTGGCTACAGTACACACTATCTTGGTGAAAAGCACACTTATAATTTGACTCAGTATGTACAAAAATGAAGTATGTAAAAAAAATGTACCCCTACTATTCTGAAATAACACAAAACAAACAAACAAACAAATTACCCTAGTAGCAGAGTGGACATTATACAAAAATTGAATGAACCTTATCAATTAAAGGACAGAGAAATAATATGACAGGTAAAAAAAAATGCAATAGTAACCCTTGAGATATGAAATCTGATTGTCAGAACTGTGAAGTAAGAAAGTATGTAAATAAATGACATATTGTTTCCGATTTTATGAAAATACTGTAAATATTATATGTAAAACTCACAGATCTAGGAAGCCCAAGCAGAAAAACAAGAAAAATTGCATCAAGTCATATAAAGGAATTACTGAAAATCAGTGACTTAAAGAAAAAAATCTGGGTAGCACCTGTAGCTCAAAGGAGTAGGACGCTGGCCCCATATGCTGGAGGTGGCAGGGTTCAAACCCAGCCCCAGCCAAAAACTGCAAAAAAAAAAAAAAAAAAAAACTTCAAAAAATAGAGTAAGAAGAATGTAGAAATATCGAGGAATGAAAAATAAGTATAAGTACAGCTTTTTCATAAGAAATGATATAGCTGGCTTGGCACCTGTGGCTCAACGGGCTAAGGCACCAGCCACATGCACCTGAGCTGGCAGGTTTGAATCCAGCCTGGGCCGCCAAACAATGACAGCTGCAACCAAAAATGGCCGGGCGTTGTGGTGGGCACCTGTAGTCCCAGCTGCTTGGGAGGCAGAGGCAGGAGACTCGCTTGAGCCCAAGAAAGAAATGATACAGTAAGAAGAAGAACAAAAGTAAAATAGAAATAAAATTTTCAATTCATTCATGGATTTATGGGCACTTGGGTTGTTTCCACACCTTTGCAATTTTGAATTGATCTGCTACAACCATTCAAGTACAAATGTCCTTATGGTAAAATGAATTTTTTCTCTCTTCTGGGTAAATGCCTAGTAATGGGATTGTGAGATCAAATGAAAGCTTTTCAAGGATTATCCATACATCTTTTAAAAGGCTGTATTAGTTTGCATTCTGACTAACAGCATGTAAGTGTTACCTTTTCTCTGCACCCATCCTAGCTGGCATCTGCATCTTTGAGACTTTGTCATGTGAGCTACTCTCACTGGGTTTAGGTGATGTATCAAAGTGGTTTTGATTTGCATTTCTCTGATAATTAGGAATAATGAGCATTTTTTTCATGTGCGTTTGTCAGCCATTCTTCTGTCTTCTTGGGAGAAGGTTCTGTTCATGTCTCTTGTGCAATGATAAATGGGGTTGTTTGCTCCTTTCTTTTGATATGTTTGAGTTCTGTTGTGGAATATCATTCAGTCATTTAAAAAAAAAAAGGTGGGAATTTTACATCTTTTGTATTTACCTGAATGGAATTGAAGAACATTCTCCTTACTAAAGTATCTCCAGGATGGAAAAAGCGAATACCTAATGTATGAAGTGCTAATATGAAACTGGTAGAAAAAGGACAGGCCCACATGTGAGGAAAACCACAGTTGAATTCAAGTAGTGAGGAGGAAGGAGTAAGGTGCTCAGTAAGCTCCCACCAATGAGTACAATGTAGAGAGAGGTAGTTGGCACACCTCCCGGGTTAAAGACTCAAGTATAATTTGGACTTCTCCTAACAAATTCAACATAACCTAATAATATGTATCCTTATATTAATCCAAAATAAAAACAATGTCTTGAAACACATACAAACAGAAAATATTGGTGAATAGAAGGTGGAGAATATGAGGTGATGAGAGTACTATATTTTAGTTGTTTCTTATAGAAAGCATCAATATATTCATAAATTGGAAGTTTGAAGTTTGAAGCTATAATATAAAAACCTATTCTTACCACATGATGTGTTCATAATTATTTTAAAATGGTAAATAATTTGAACCCTGAGTATTTTGAGAAATATTGACTCTTCTGTGAAATAGTGCATTATGATATTACAGTTAATACCTTAGAACTTGATCATTTTTGAGGGATTTCAAGACAATATTGAACATCTTCATGCAAATTTTATTCCCTAAAATTTATAATAGAATATTTATTATGACAAATGCATTTTTAAAAAATTCATAAAGTTTTATTAACATAGTTTAATTAAACCACTAGTTATCTCCAGAACATTCATAGTTAAATAGGATTATGAAAATAGGTTTTGTACACATCTTCTTTCAAATTTTTTTGATCTAAATATACGGTTTCTACAAAATGATTTCTATGGAATTGTTCTCAAGTTACATATTTAATAAATGCTAAATACCTTTGATTTTATATTTTAAAAACCTCTTTGTTGTATTAAGGATCTTTCTTGCTATTAGCAGTGATCATACACACATATACATTACGTTTTAACCAAGTGTTCAAAAAACATTTTTATAAAAGGCTTAATTTGACATAACTTACATTGGAAATTAAAGTGGGTATCATTGCAAATATTACTTGTAAATTCACATTTTAATGCCTTAATTTTACCTGAAATGTGTGCATTCATTATAATTTTTTTTTAATTTTTAGACAAATGAAAAATTTTAAAATATGGATGTCTTGCTTTTATATTGATTTTATTATTTTTGTCTAGAATTGTAGCAAAGTACAGATATGTTTTTTTGAGATTCCCTCAAGGTAGAGAAATCTTACAGAGATTTGTGTCTTCTGAGTGTTATAAAATTAAAAAAAAATCTTAATATTTAACTGTCAGTTGTCTGGTATCTAAATCCTAATATTTTCATAGTAATTCTTTCCTATTTTTATAAAACATAGAATGTAAAAATTGCCATACATATTTTACTGGTATGTATTAATATTTAATAGAATTATGTAATGGTAATGATGATTACTTAAGAATAAAAAGATTTGAAAGAAGATTTGAAAATGGAATATAAGTAGCCCATGGTGAGTTTGCAATTCAAGTAGTAGGATCCCTAGTGTAATGGTGAGAGAATAGCTCAGCAGCTCTAATTTTCATTCCCTTCTCATGGATATTGGTCTATGTATTCCATTGTCTTTCTTACTATAGGGGTACAATCATTTTGGTTACATGATTTTCTCGTGTGCAGTGTGAGTCAAAATTATAAGCATGCATATTATTATACAATTTAGATGTAAATTTACCCACCCCTTCCTCCCCTTCCTCATTTAATGCTGAGTACATGTGGTCTTTGTATTTCCCTTTATGTGGTACTTCACTGAGAGTAGTCTCCACTTCCATTTAAATTATTGCAAAAGGAATTAGCTCCACCTCTTTTTCATGATTGAGTAGTATTCCTTAGTATACATATACCACATTTTATTATTCACTCATGCATTATTGGGCACTTGGATTGATTCCACATCTTTTGATTGTAAATTGTGCTGCAATAAACATTCCAGTGCATGTGTCTTATTGATAAAGTGACTTTTATTCCTTTAGATAACTAACCAATTCTGAAATTGCTAGATCAAATGGTAGGTCTACATTTAGTTTCTCAAGGTATCTCTATGAGAATTTCCATAGAGGTTGTACTACTTTGCAGTCCCACCACAGTGTGTAAGGTGTGTAAGTGTTCGCTCTCTTGATGTCCATGTCAGCATCTATTTGTTGTTTCAAGACTTTTTGATAAATACCATTCTCCTGGAGTTAACTGATAATCTCATTATGGTTTTGATTTGCATTTCCCCAATAATTAGAGATGTTAAGCATTATTTTCATATGTTCATTGGCCATTACTTTATCTTCTCTTAAAAAGCTTCTGCTCACGTGTTCGACCACCCTTTAATGTGATGTTTCATTTTTTTATTGTTGTTTGAGATATTTATAGATTCTAGTTATCAATCATTTACTGGATGTATAGTATGCAACTATTTACTCCCATTCTATAGATTGTCTGTTTCTTTGGCTGTACAGAAGCTTTTAAATTTAATCATGTCTCCTTTGTTAATTTTTGTTGCTGCTGTGATTGTATTTGGGCATTTTTCATAAATTTCTTGCCAAGAGTTTCAGACCTTATCTCCTAGGATTCTCATAGTTCATTTCTTAGGTTTAAATATGTTATCTACTGAAAGTTTATTTTTGTAAGTGTCAAGAGGTTCAGGACCTATTTCAGTCTTCTACGTTTGGCTATCTGTTTCCCACCACCATTTTTTGAATGAGGATTCTTTTCCCCAGTTTTTTTTTTTTTTTTGTCCGCTTTGTCAAAGATTAGATGGCAATATGCGGGTGGTTTTATATCTGAGTTAGTTCTCTGTTCTCACTCATAGTCTATGTCTGTCTTTTTATACCAGTATCATGCTGTTTTGATTACTATAACCTTGTAGGGTAGCTTGAAGTCTGATAAAGTGAGGCCTCCAGATTTGTTCTTACTACATAAGATTGCTTTGGATATTCTGCCTCTTTTCTGGATTCATGCAAAGTGCTGTATTGTTTTTCCTAGATATGCAATAAATGAAGTTAGTATTTTCACAGGGATTGGATTGAATGTGTAGATCACTTTAAGTAGTATAAACATTTTAACAATGTTGAACCTACTGATCCATGAGCATGGTATATTTTTCCATTTACACCCTTTGCAATTTCCTTCCTCATTGTTTCATAGTTCTCTCTGCAGAGGTCATTCACCTTCTCAGTTGACTAAGACTGTGTATATTAAAAAATGAATACAAAGAGTTAGTTAATCTGGTGTGTTCTTCATTTGAGAAATGATGGTTGTTACTAGTTTATCTTTAATATAGATATTTTGAAAGATATTACCTGTATTATTCCTGTGGAATTATTTGTATCTGTGGAATATTATATTTATTTTGTCATAGCCTTTAATTTAAAGGCAAATTAATTATTATAGATGTTTTAAAAGCTAAAATTATTTTCCATCTATACATTCATATATAGATGAGTAGAAATATTTAATTTGTTTAAGATTAGACATATGCAATATTAAAAACCTAACAATACATTCTTTATATATCTTCAACCATTAAAATACTATCATCATTTATATAATTTCATATTCTTACTACAAAATTTTATTTAAATTATTCCAAAAAATAGAGGAGGAAGGAATCTTCCCCAACATGTTTATGAAGCAAACATCACCGTGAAACCAAAACCAGGTAAAGAACCAAGTAAAAAGGAGAATTTCAGACCAATTTCACTAATGAATATGGATGCAAAACTTCTCAACAAAATCCTAGCCAATAGATTATAGTTTATCATCAGAAAAGTCATACATCATGATCAAGTAGGTTTCATCCCAGGGATACAAGGCTGGTTTAATATACACAAGTCCATAAACATTATTCACTGTATCAACAGAAGCAAAACCAAAGACTATATGATCCTCTCAATACGTGCAGAAAAAGCATTCGATAAAATCCAGAATCCTTTTCTAATTAGAACACTGAGGAGTATAGGCATAGGTCACACATTCCTTAAACTGATCGAAGCTATCTATGACAAAGCCAGCTAATATTTTACTGAATGGAGTAAAACTAAAAGTTTTTCCTCTTAGAACTGGCACCAAACAAGGTTGCCCTCAGTCACCATTACTATTCAACATTGTGTTGGAAGTTCTAGCCAATACAATTAGACAAGACACGAAAGTAAAGAGCATCCAAATGGGAGCAGAGGAGGTCAAACTCTCCCTCTTTGCTGAAATATGATCTTATACTTATGAGAACCCTAAAGACTCAACCACAAGACTCTTGGAAGTCACCAAAATATACAGTAATGTTTCAGGATATAAAGTCAATGTACACAACTCAGTTGCCTTTGTATAGATCAAAAAATAGCCAAGATGAGCGGTTAATTAAGGATACAACTCCCTTCACCATAGCCCCAAAGAAAATTAAATACTTAGGAATATACCTAACAAAAGAGGTGGAGGACCTCTATAAAGAAAATTAAGAAACCCTAGGAAAGGAAATAGTAGAGGATTTTAACAAATGGAACAACATACCATGCCCGTGGCTGGGAAGAATCAACAATGTTAAAATGTTTATCCTTCCCAGAGCAATACACCAATTCAACGCCATCCCAATTAAAATGCCAACATCCTATTTTCAAGACTTGGAAAAAATGATCCTGCATTTTGTATGAAACCAGAAAAAACTTTGTATAGCTAAGGCAGTTCTTAGTAATAAAACCAAACCTGGGGGTATCACCATACCAGATTTTAGTGTATTACAAGGCCATAGTGGTCAAGACAGCACGGTACTGGCATGAAAATAGAGACATAGACATTTGGAATCTAACAGAAAGCCAGGAAATGAAACCAACAACTTACAACCACCTAATCTTTGATAAACCAAACATGAACGTTCACTCGGGGAAAGACTCACTATTGAATAAATGGTGCTGGGAGAATTGGATAGCCACATGTAAAAGACTGGAACTGGGACCTGCAACTTTCTCCACTCACAAAAATTGATTCAAGATGGATAAAAGACTTAAATTTAAGCCATGAAATGATCAAAATCCTCAAAGAAAGAATAAGAAAAACACTGGAAGCTATCAACCTGGGGAAAGACTATTAAGAAGACTGCCATGACAATAGCAACAACAACAATAATAAACAAATGAGATTTAATTAAACTGAAAAGCTTCTGCACAGCCTAGGAGACAACAACCAAAGCAAACAGACAACCTACCCAATGGGAAATTATATTTGCATATTTTGAATTAGACAAAAGCTTAATAACTAGGATCTATACAGAACTTAAATTAATTCACAAGAAATAAATCAACAATGCCATACGTCAATGGGGAAGAAAGATGAACAGAACCTTCTCTAAAGAAGACAGAAGAATGCCTAGCAAACACATGAAAAAATGCTCATCATCCCTAATTATTAGAGATATGCAAATTAGAA
>CAUYON010119654.1:0-32848 GCA_963573935.1 Arctocebus calabarensis
TGTGTGCATATATACATGTATATATGTACATATGTATGTATATGTATGTAAATATAGGTATGTTGAAGAAATCTATTTGTACTTCAATGGCTTAAAAATTATTCTCTTAGTGGAACCTGTGGCTCAGCAAGTAGGGCGCCAGCCCCATAGACCAATGGTGGTGTGTTCAAACCTGGCCTCGGCTGAACTGCAAAAACAATAAAATAGCTGGGTGTTCTGGCGGGCACCTGTAGTCCCAGCTACTTGGGAGGCTGAGGCAAGAGAATCGCCTAAGCCCAGGAGTTGGAGGTTGCTGTCAGCAGTGTGATGCCAAGTTGTGGGTACCAAACAAAGTAACAAACAGATCAAATATTTCCTCTGCTATGTCAAAAATACTAAAAAGCACTAGTGATATACGGGTATCCTTTCTTTAAAGAACCAAAACAAACAAACAAAAACAATGGTCAGATGCTGGGATGTTTATCTAATCTTTCAATACAAACCTCCATATACATAAAGAGAAAGTAATCTGTTCATCCTATAACTGTTGTTTCAACAAACCTCACAGGGAGCTTCCAGGGTTCCTACTCTATAAAGTCTATAGCACTATGCCACAAATCCATATTTTATGCCTGTAAGGAAGTAGCCACTTGGAAATAAACAGCTTTTAATTGCCCAAATAGAGGAGGAATTACAGACAAAATAGCATATTATCTTCCACTCAGAGCCTGTGGTCTGTTGCTCTCATCTTAAGCATTCAGAATCCAGTCTCTGCAAAGTCCTTTGCTCAAGGCTTAAATCTGATGACAGCACTCTATATATAAAAAAAAAAAAATTCCGAGAATTCTTCAGTTCTTTCCCCTTTTCCAGAAGCTCTGGTGCTTTTTACTTCTTCTGTATTCCTTTCTAACTTCTTTTTTTTTTTTCTTTTTTTGAGACAGAGCCTCAAGCTGTCACCCTGGATAGAGTGCTGTGGCATCACAGACTCACAGCAACCTCCAATTCCTGGGCTCAAGCAAGTCTCCTGCCTCCGCCTCCCAAGTAGCTGGGACTACAGGCGCCTGCCACAATGCCCAGCCATTTTTTGGTTGCAGCCTTCATTGTTGTTTGGCAGGCCCAGGCTGGATTCGAACCCACTAGCTCAGGTGTACGTGGCTGGTGCCTTAGCCCGTTGAGCCACAGGCACCGAGCCTCCTTTCTAACTTCTAATAACAGTACAATCTTACCACTGATCTGTGGTCTGTGGGTTCATTCTTTGAATCCCCGAGACCAAGGACCTACTGAAGAGTGAAATTCCAGTATCATATTTGTGGGCTCGTCATCCGGGATTGAAGATCTCGAAGGCTAAATTCCTCCCACAAGGACGTGGAGCCCTTCTTGTGCATTCTCGTTCCCACCACCATCCTGCTCTTCCTGGCCTTTCTGCTGCTCTTCCTGAACCGCCGCAACAACCTTCCTGTCCCCACAACCCCAGGGCCAGATCTTCAGTGTGGACCTCCCTGAGCACCCACCTACAGGAGAGGTGACTGACTTCCTGCCTAGCTTACCCTGGAATGGCGAGTAGGCCTTCCCCTACTCTCCTCTGCCTCCCGTGGTAGCCCTCCTGTGTGTTCACTGCCTTCCTATGAAGAGGCCACCAGGAATCCTCTTGGGAAAGAGGCCCCAGATACAGTCCTTCAGTATGAGGGGGGCCCACCTGGACCAAATGAGCAAGAATAACTACTCTTTCAAAATCTTTGAAAAGAGCCCCCATGAGGAGGGGAGAAGAGTATGCAGGTCTCCAAAACCACCGCTTGGCGGGCCCTGACAATGGGACACTTTGGGCTGGGGTAAAACCTTGACAAATGCCAAACTAGTAAACCTATTTTCCAATTCCTTAGGAAAAAGTTCCTCAGATTCTTCTAAAGATGACTTGGCTCTCCTAAAATATATAACTCAGCTGAGAAAAATAGGAAACTTCTATGTGAGTTGAGGGAAAAATGTTTTCAACTGCTGGTGAGCAAAGAAAGCAGCTTTGAATGACAAGAAAAATGCTGGGTCAGCCAAAGGTAACTACTTTTGCAATCAAATGAAATTTTTCTTCCTATACCAGTTTTTCAGGGTCTCATGGTTTGTTCCACTTCCCTGTGAATCCCTGTGAACACCTCAGAATGCATAGAGTTTTAGATGGATGTGAAGGACATCTTTAGAGCTATGGGGTCAATCATAAATAATGGGAACGTTTTAACAATGAAACTTAATATTGACAATGTACAGACGTTTGCAAACATTTCAGTTAAAAATAATAAAGCTTTCCAAAGTTAAAAAAAAAAAATCTTCCAATGGTTGCCAACACAGCCATAAACATAAGGTTCAAGTCCCATAGCTTAGAACATAAGATACTCTAGAAATTGGTTCCTTCTAGCTTCATCTTATCTTTTTTTTTTTTTTGAGTTTGTTTGCTTTTATTATGAATATAAAATATACATATACATATAACACAATATACATTTACACATTTACAGTTTACATTTCCTTTTGTCTTTTTTAAATATATTCAATTCTGCATGGCCCCGTTGGCTGCTCCCACCACTGCCCTGTGTTGAACATACTCATTCCATTCTCTTCACCTGGGTACCCTCTTTGATTCAGTTTAAAAAAAAAAAAAAACAAAACAGGCCCAAGGGTAAAATGGTTGGCTTCACTGTCCTCACAGAACAACTTTTATTCCTTTGTTTTCTTTGTCACTACATGCCCTCCCTTGCTTCATTCAAACTTCAGCCGTAAAAATTCAAGAGAAAAGCTGCAATAATCACCTTTGTTTCTTAAAAACATCTTGAAATATCTTACATGAGTGAGGTGACACCCAAGTAGGCTCTTAGAGCTTTGTTCAGTCACCCTATTCAAGGGCTATCTATGGGAAGGCCCTGAAAGTGTTATACAAATTAAGCTTTGCTCACCACAGGCATGATCGTGAAGGTCTGACCATCAGTATCATGGAAGTTAACACATAAATAAACAGGAATAAATAAAAATAAATAGAGTGAGTTTCACTAACAGAAATTTAAAAACTATAACCCAGTGCTTTCTCAAAACTTCACTAGGAACATCTGTCTTCACAACATGTTGATAAACAGAAATTAACTTTATGGCTTGTTGATCTTCTTTTGGGATATGCCTTTCAAAATACAAGAGAAGAGTCTGTCGTTCCCCTTAGAATGTGGTTATGCAAGAGGTCTTGTAGGCGCTCTCTTTGAGGCTGTGGAATATTGCTTTAGTTCCATTCTGCCAATGTAGCACCAGATCTATCGGGGTCTTCCCAGCACAGTTCTTAATGTTGAGATCGGAGCCATACAGGATCAGAAGTCGGATCATCTTGTAACGATTCAGTCTCACAGCGTCATGCAAGGGGGTGTCTCCTTCTCTGTCCTCAGCGATGAGGTGCTCCACGCACGCACTCGTAGTGGCCGGTCCTCACCGCCATGTGCAGCACCATGCTGAGCAAATTATCTCGAGCACTAATTTTTGCTCCTTTGTTCAGCAATAATTTTAAAACTTCCAAGTTTCCTCCTCGGCACACCCAGTGGATGGCTGTGGATTCGAGCATATCACGGAATTCAATCTGGGCTCCAGCTTCTATTAACTTCTCCACAATTGCCAAATGTCCTTCCAAGCATGCTCTGTGAAGAGCTGTCCGCTTATACTCATCACAAACATATGGATTGTTCTTGTCGGACAAGAATTTTTCTACTACTAGAAGTTTATTCTCCAGAGCAGCCTTCAGAAACCTAGGCACATCCACAGGTTCTATAATGAGTTCAGGTTCTGGTTCCTTCATAAACGGAACTTTTGTTTTCTTGTATTTTTTCCTTTTCTTCAGCTGAATGATTATTTCAAGGTCTTCTAAATTGTCAAGCTTTGATCTTTGTTCTAATTTTTTCTTTTTGAGCTCTACCTCTCGTTTTTCCCTTTCCCACTGCTGCTCCCCCAGGGTCACAGGGTAGGCTGGAAGTGTCTTCAGATCCTCTTGCTTCTCTAAAGTAACAGCTACTTCATACTCTCCATTTCTGAAATCCTCAGGAAGGAATTCCCCTGTCTCTCCATTGCTGTTCTTCTTCCCCGTGACCAGCTCTTCCACGTTCAGTATCATCATGTTGGCTAAAGTGTGTCTGTATGTTTTTCTCCTGGAGAAGGAACCTCTGGAGGCAGTCCTCTATCTCATCTTTCTTAATCCTCACTCAACTAATACCACATATAAGATAAGGCATAGATATGATCCCTTATAATCCTTAAGTTGTGGGGCTGCCTAACTCTAATACATATTCTTCAGGGGATACAGATGAAAGTCAAATGCTAAAAGAAGTTCTTCAAGACAAAAGGACGATACCAGATAGTAAGTGGAATGCACATGAAGAAACGGATTACACTGGTAAAGGTAATTATAGGTAAAAGAAAAATGACAGGCTCGGCGCCTATGGCTCAATGGGCGAGGGTGCCAGCCATGTACATCTAAGCAGGTGGGTTCAAATCCAGCCCGGGCCGCCAAACAACAATGACGGCTGCAACCAAAAAATGGCCGGGTGTTGTGGCGGGCACCTGTGGTCCCAGCTACTTGGGAGGCAGAGGCAGGAGACTCGCTTGAGCCCAGGAGTTGGAGGTTGCTGTGAGCTGTGATGCCACAGTACCCTATCCAGGGTGAGACAGCTTGAGTCTCTGTCTCCAAAAAAAAAAAAAAAAAAAGAAAGAAAGAAAGATGACAGCATCAAAGCCTCATATATAATTTCTACTTTTTTCTTCTCTTGATTTAAAAGATAAACCATAATACAATCATAAAATTGTATTGTCAGGCTTATTGCATATAAATATATATTATATAATAATACCACAAAAAAGGGAGACGGAGCCCAGGAATTGGAGGTTGCTGTGAGCTGTCTGACACCACAGCACTCTACTGAGGGTAATAAAGTGAAACTCTGTCTCTACCAAAAAAAAAAGGGAGAAGGAATTAGAGCATTAGAGCTACACCAGCGGAAGGAAATGACATCAGATACACAAGAAGAAATAAAGAATACTGGAAGTGGTAAACATGTAGATTAATATAAAAGACTGTAAATATTTTTTCTTCCATTGTTAAAAGATATGCTTTATACAAGGCAATAATTAAAACATTGTATTGTTGGGTTTACTAATTACATAAAACATAATCTGTATGACAGTAATAACAAAAGAGAAATATGAGGCTATACTGGAACGTTATTAGTCAGTAATGATCTGAAGTAGATTGCGATAAATTCGGATGCACACTGTAATTCCTAGAGCAAACACAATGAAAAAAAATTTTTAAATCAAAGAAATTAAATGGTAAAACAAAATACAAGTGATTATCTCATTGCTGGTAGCTCAGTGGTTAGGGTGCTGGCGGGTTTGAACCCAGCCCAGGCCTGCTAAACAACAAGGACAACGCTGACAAAAATAGCTGGGCATTTTGGCAACAACGGCAACAAAAAAATAATAGCTGGGCATTCTGGCAGGCGCCTGTAGTCCCAGCTACTTGGGAGGCTAAGGCAAGAGAATTGCTTAAGTCCAAGAGTTTCTGGTTTCTGTGAGCTGTGATGCTACAGCACTCTACCAAGGGCAAAAAAGTGAGATGCTGTCTCAGAAAAAAATAATAATAATAAGACAAGTGATAAAAGAGAAACAAAAAAGACATGAGATGTATAAAAAAAGCAAATGAGACACAAATCCAACCATTTCAAAAGTAACAAACATAAAAGGATTAACCATTCCATTTAAAAGGACTGTTAGACTGGGTTTTAAAAAGCAACATCCAATTATATGGTGTCTACAATAGACATTTTAGATCAGTGGTTCTCAACCTTCTTAATGCTGTGATGTATTTTCATTATTACAAAGGGTCACGCCCCACAGGTTAAGAACCACTGCTTTAGATCCAAAGACAAGATGAAAAAAGAGATATTACATAATGAATAATAATGAGAACTAGAGTAGTTATACATTGTATCAAACAAAGTAGACTTTAAGTCAAAAAATGTTACCAGAGACAAAGAGGATTATTTTAAAATATAAAAAGTATTGATTCAATAGGAAGACATGACAAACATATGCCTAACGAAACAGCCCCACAATAGGTAAAGCAAAAAAATGACAGGAAGGAAAAGGAAATATGCACTTTAACAGCAATGGTTAATGACCCATTCTCTCAATAACCAATAAGCAAGCTGGAAATTAGCAAGGATACTGAAAATTTGAACAACACTATTAATCACTTACCCTAAATAACATCTATAGAAGTGACCCTACTTAAGAGTAGAATACACATTCTTCTAAAGCATACATGAAACATTTTCCAAGATAGACCATATGCTAGGCCATAAAACAAGTCTCGAATTTATAATAAAATGATAAAAGTAACATTTTCTGATCTCAATGTAAGTTAGAAATCAACATCAAACAGAAATTTGGGGCTGGACATGGTGGCTCAAGCCTGTAATCCTAGCACTCTGGGAGGCCAAAGCAGGTGGATTGCTTGACCTCAGGAATTTGAGACCAGCTGGAGGAAGAATGAAACTCCATCTCTACTAAAAATGGAAAAACTAAGGCTGGGTGCAGTGGCTCACACCTATAATCTCCAACTTTGAGAGGACAAAGTGGATGGATCGCCTCAGCTCATAAGTTTGAGACTCCATCTCTATTAAAAACAGAAAAAACTAGCCAGATATAGTGGCACATGCCTGTAGCCCTAGCTAATTGGGAGGCTGAGGTAAGAGGATTGCTCAAGCCTATGAGTCTGAGGTTGCCATGAGATATGTCGCCTGGGCACTTTACCCAAGGTGAAAGAGTGAGACTCTGTCTCAAAAAATAAAAATAAAAAAAGAGCTCCTACCTCAGGCCAGACAGAGCAAGACGGAGGACTAGAGACATCTCCTTACTAGCCACTGGCGGTGAGACTGAACTGTAGCCAGTCTCTCTGGAGAAAGGACTCCAGTCACATCTGGCTAGGGGATCCTACGCAGAAACATCACTCTGGGGGCACGGTGATGCAGTAGCGGATTCCAGGAGCTGACAAACAGGTCAGGAACTATGGAAGACTGACACTGAAGAAAAGTGCCTGGGTGCAGGCAGAAGCCAGCTGGCCTTTGGTGGAGCACTAGAGACAGGAGAGGCCTATCCTACAGTTTTTTTGTTTTTGGACTGGGCTCATTGCTGGAGCTGCCTTCGAAGGGATCAAGTGAGCGGGTGAACTCAAAAAGCAAGCAGCAGCCAGAACTGAATCACTGGAAAGGGTGAAACTCTCATTGGCTTGGCTTGGCTTGGCTATTGGCAGGGGGCCGCCACTATGGGAAAGATGTTCTGGAGGAACAGTCTGGAGGGTTCTAGGGCAGGACATGCATGCTGAGTTTGGGCAGCTATCCTTGGGGTGAGCTGAACAGCTCCCATATCCCTGGGAAAGACATTTTGTGGCCGGGGGGTGGGGGCAGTGTTTAGTAACGAATTATAGAAATGATCCCTGAAAGTACAGTCTTGGAGGGCACTGTTAAGAAGGTCTACATGTGCCTTGTAAGAAATAAGGCAAGAGCTTCAGAATCCTAATCCTGTGGCAAATGAATGCTAGTCAAACAACTAAGCCCTGATTAGGGCAAATAAATCAGAAAGACAGGACTGGATCTCCTTGGCAACTAGACAGTGGCTTCCAGCCCCCCTCTTATAGAGCAAAACCATTCTGTGTTCTGCCTCTCCTAACATCACAAGTGTCACCTGGTGTTCAGGAAATACACTGCAATATATATTTATTCTTTTGTCAATTTTTTTCCTTCTTTTCTTTGTTGTTTTATGTTTGGTATTTTCATTTTTGCCTTTTTCAATACAAAGGGCTCCATTTCTGCTACAATTTTTTAACCCCTTTTATTCTTTTTTATTTCTCCCCTTTTTTCTCTTCTTTTGGTAAAAGATTTTTCTACTTTTCTCATCCATATAGATTTCTTAAACTACTAAGACATCCTTTTTTTTATCTTGTGTAATTTTACTTTTAATTTTCTCTATTTTTAATTTCTCTATTTTTTCTTATCTGTTCTATTATTATGAGACAGAGCCTCACTCTGAGGCCTGGGCTGAAGTGTCACAGCATAGGTCTGGCTTAAGGAGGTCTTAAGCCCTGCTCTAGGGTATCTTTCAAACTTTGGCCTTTGGAGAAGATGGTAGTGATAGGTCCCCACTGTGACATACTGCTGATTTTTTTCTATAATTGACAGAGGTGGGGTCTTGCTTTTGTCCAGGCCAGTAAGGAGCTCTTGACCTTGAGGGACGCGGGGGAACCCACCCAACCCGGCCCCCCAGGTCCTGGAACTGCAGGTGTGGATCAAAGCACTGTGCTGAACATAACCAGTTCTCCTGTCTTTCTTCAATTTTTTCCTTTTATCTCCTCCCCCTTTTTGTTCCTTTCTTTCTTCTCATTCTTTACCCTTCTCCTCCTTTTGGCCCTATACCAAAGGATACTTCAACACCTAAGCACACAGACAAGAAAATTTAAAGTGAATGAGTAAGTGAGAGGAAAAAAGTGAATAAGAAAACAACAAAAAAAATTCTGACAACATGAAAAACCAGAACAAAGTGCTATAATGGAAATGACAGAAAGGAAATTTATAATATGGATGGCAAAAAACAATGAAGAGAATTGAAGAGAAAGTGGAAAACAATCAAATGGAAATTCAAAAACAGACCCCAAAAATGGATGAAAGATGTAATGAAGTTAGTAAGGATATAACAAAGCTTAAAGAATTGAAGGAGTCAATCAGGGAACTTAAAGATGCAATAAAAAATTATCAATAGGCGCCTATAGCTCAGTGGCTAGGATGCCAGCCACATACACCAGAGCTGGCAGATTTGAATCCAGCCCAGGCCTGCCAAACAACAACCACCAAAAAATAGCTGGGCATTGTGGAGGCACCTGTAGGCCCAGCTACTTGGGAGATTGAGGCAAGAGAATCACTTAAGTCCACGAGTTGAAGGTTGCTGTGAGCTGTGACGCCATAGCACTCTAATGAGGCTGATATAGTAAGACTTTGTCTCAGAAAAAAGAAGAAAAAAAGAAAGTATCAATAGCAGATTAGACCGTGGAGAAAAAAGAATCTCAGAGTTAGAGCATAAAGCTCTTGAACTATCAGGCAGTTAAAGAGGCAGAAAAGAAAGAGAAAGCAGAACATCTGCTTGGAGAATTACTGGACTTCATGAAGCATTCAAACATGAACTGAAGTGAAGACAACAGACACAAAGGAATGGAAGCCCTATTGGAGAGTATCAAATGAAAATTTCCCAAATATCACCAAAGATTCCAACACACTCCTTTTAGAGGGATATCAAACACCTGGTCATCTCAACACGATGCTGCATCTCCAAGACGCAGTGTAATAAACCTGTCCAAAGTCAATGTGAAAGAGAAAATTCTGCAAGCAGCCAAGAGTAAGCATCAATTGACCTACAGAGGCAGATCCATCAGGGTGACAGCAGACCTCTCACCTGAAACTCTCCAAGCCAAAAGAGAATAGTCGTCTACCTTTGACCTATATCCTGCTAAAAGAAGCTTCAAAAATCAATGGAGAAATCAGATCTTTTACTGATAAGCAAACACTGAGGAAATCTGCCACCAGACCAGCTACACAGCAAATTATTCTCCACACTGACCATTATAATGGACCACAACCAAACTAAACAACCAGGAACTGAAGGACAAAATCTAGTTTCTACAAGGGTACAAAGAATAAAACTGAACAATAGACTTTCACAAAATAAGATGACTAGAACTCCACCATACCTATCAATTCTCTCAATAAATGTAACAACTTAACAATTCCCCACTGCAGAGGTACAGGCTGGCTGATTGGATTAAAAATGCATGAGCCATCTATATGCTGTCGCCAGGAAAAACACCTAACCTTGAAGAACAAAACAAAACTCAGGGTGAAGGGTTAGAAAACAATGTTTCAGGCAAATGGGAAATCAGAAGAAAGGAGGGGTCACAATCTTATTTTCAGATACAAGTAGACTTAAAGCAACCTTAGTTAAGAAAGACAAAGAGATGATGTGTTCTGTATATGTCTATTAAACCAATTTGTTCTAAGTCACATTTAAGTCCTTTATATCATTGTTTAGTTTCTACTTAGAGGATCTGTCCAGGTCTGTAAGAGGAATGTTAAAGTCCCCAGCTATTATGGTGTTGTAGGATATCATATTGCTCAGACCAATTAAGGTATGTTTCATAAATCTGGGAGCATTTAAATTGGGTGCATAAGTATTTAGAATTGAAACTTTTTTTTTTTTTTTTTTTTGAGACAGAGCCTCAAGCTGTCACCCTGGATAGAGTGCCGTAGCATCACAGCTCACAGCAACCTCTAATTCCTGGGCTCAGGCGAGTCTCCTGCCTCTGCCTCCCAAGAAGCTGAGACGACAGGTGCCTGCCACAACACCCGGCCATTTTTTGGTTGCAGCCGTCATTGTTGTTTGGCGGGCCGGGCTGGATTCGAACCCACTAGCTCAGGTGTACAGTGGCTGGTGCCTTAGCCGGTTGAGCCACAGGCGCAGAGCCAGTTTTTTTTTCTTAATTTCATTTGCAGCTTGTTTATTGCTCACATATATAAATTGAGTTTATATGTTGATTTTGGACCTACAACTTTGTTGAACTCATTTGTTAGTACTAATAGTTTTTTAGTGGATTCCCAAGGTTTTTCTGTATACAGATTATATTTGTGACTAGAGACAATTTGCTTTTTTCTTTCCAATCTGGGTGCTTTTTATTTCTTCTTGCTTTCTTATTTTGACTAGAACCTATAGTACAAATGTTTAGTAATATGATGTAGCTATGAGTTTTTCATAGACTTTTCTTAGGTTGAGGAAATTTCCTTCTATTCGAATCATTAGCTTCGCAAACATGGAAATTAAATACTAGTCCTCATCTTGGACAGTGTAGTGTAGCTATTTGAGAATAATAAAAGTTTAGGATGAAAAATACCCTAATCTCAGCCTATGATCACATTATTGCCAGACCTTCATTCTCAAGGGTTCCAAAAAAAAAAAAATTTTTTTTTTTTTTTTTGTTTGAGACAGAGTTTCACTTCCTTCCCAGTAGAGTTATGTGGTCTTATAGCTCACAGTAACCTCAAACTCTTGGGCTCAAGTGATTCTTCTTTCTCAGCTTCCTGTATAGCTGGGACTACAGGCACCTGCCACAACGCCCGGCTACTTTTTAAAGATGAGGTCTTGCTCTTGTTCAGGCTGGTCTTGAACTTGTGAGCTCAAGTGATCCAACTGCCTCAGCTTCCCAAGTGCTGGGATTATAGGTGTGAGCCACCATGCCTGGCCTTCAAAATATTTTTTCTTTAATGGCGATTCCCAGATCTGTGGCTCAGATTTTGGGTTTTCACCTAAACTTGAATCTCTTACATCAGTCTATTTGATAGTTCCAGTCAGCTATATCTGTGTCACCTCAAAATCGACACAACTGTTTGCAAATCATTTGACTCTAATTTTGTTGTACATTGAATGCTATGCCAGACTTCAAAGGGTAAAAGAATGTGTTTGGAGAACTGTCAAGAAGTAAATATATGAAGTTGGACAGTTAAGCTCAAGAACTCATCCTAGAAAAAAATGCTACTACATACTTCATTGCTGAATAACAACTATCGTCACCTTTGAAGTACTCTGCTTGGAAAGCTTATGCATTGACACCAGCATCTAGTCCACCCTCAAAACACTTTTTCTAGGATGAGTTTGCAAACTTGATTGTCAGACCTGTACAATGACAGTTCCGATGGCCATTCCAGAAAAAGAGCCAGAATTGCTCTCAGAGAAAAGTGCCTTTAGGTGGTAATAAAAGCAAATGAGGTCACTCAAAGGAGAAAAGCTCATGGCCACCAAGCAAGAAAATATTGTTCCATAATGGGTAATATGGAATGAGTGGAGGAAAGAAAACCTGAGAAGAAGCTACTATAGTTAGGAAGAAAGCCACAAGTGACTGCTATAATAGGACAAAAACAGAATTGAAATTACAGGCAGTGTCCTTAGCTCTGTGGATAGGGTCTGGCCATATACACTGAGGTTGGCAGGTTTGAACCCAGCCTGGGCCAGCTAAAACAACAATGATAACTGCAACAACAACAACAACAAAAACAAACAGCCAGGCGTTGTGGCAAGCACTTGTAGGCCCAGCTATTTGGGAGGCTGAGGTAAGAGAATCGCTTAAGCCCAAGAGTTTGAGGTTGCTGTGAGCTGTGACACCATAGCTCTCCATCGAGGGTGCCATAGTGAAACTCTGTCTCAAAAAGAAAAAAGGCTTGGTGCCTGTAGCTCAAAGGCTAGGGCGCTAGACACATACCCTGAAGCCGGTGGGTTCAAATCCAGCTCAGGTCTGCCAAACAACAACAACTACAACCAAAAAATAGTCAGGCATTGTGGCGTGTGCCTGTAGTTCAAGCTCCTTGAGAGGCTGAGGCAAGAAAATTGCTTAAGCTCAGTGTTGGTTGTTGCTATGAACTGTGATGTCATGACACTCTTCCCAGGGTGACATAGTGAGACTCTGTCTCATTAAAAAAAAAAAAATAGTTGGGCATTGTGACAGGCTCCTATAGTCCCAGCTACTTGGGAGGCGGAGGCAGGAGAACTACTTAAGGCCAACAGTTTGAGGTTGCTGTGAGCTGTGACGCCATGGCACTCTATCCAAGGCAACACAGTGAGAATCTATCTCAAAAAAAAAAAAAGGAATTGAAATTACACCTTGTATCCTTTCAGACCACAAGACAATAAAGATGGAATTTCAACAAAAATTTTCATCTCCACACAAAGGCATGGAAACTAAACAACTTTATGCTGAATGACAGTTGGGTCAATGAACAGAAAGGAGTAATTATTAAATTCTTTGAACATAAACACCAAAACCTGTGGGATACTGCAAAAGCAGTCCTAAGAGGAAAGTTTACTGTGTTAGATCTCTACATCCAAAAAAGCAGGCAGCACATCAACAATCTAATGATTGTGAGCAAGAAACAAGTTGAAAATGAAATTAAGAAAAAAAAACTGGCTCGGCACCTGTGGCTCAACGGGCTAAGGCACCAGCCACCGTACACCTGAGCTGGCGGGTTTGAATCCAGCCCAGCCCGCCAAACAACAATGACAGCTGCAACCAAAAAATGGCCAGGTGCTGTGGCAGGCACCTATAACCCCAGCTACTTGGGAAGCGGAGGCAGGAGACTCGCCTAAGCCCAGGAATTAGAGGTTGCTGTGAGCTGTGATGCTACGGCACTCTATCCAGGGTGACGGCTTGCGGCTCTGTCTCAAGAAAAAAAAAAAGAAAAGAAAAAAAATATATATACAATAGCATTCAAAAAAACCTTAGCAATTAACAAAGGAAATCCAAAACTTGCAGTCTGGAAACTACAAGGTATCACTGAAAGATATCATCTAAAAAGAACATAATAAATGTTCATCCCATGTTTATAGAATGAAAGTCTTAATATTGTTAGGATGGCAATATTTCCCAAATTGATTTACAAAGTCAGTGCAACACCTATCAAATTTCCAACTGTCTTTTTGGCAGAAATTGACAAGCAGATGCTATTATGTGAAAATGCAAGTGACCCATAAAAGCCAAAATCTTGAAAACCAAGAACAAAGTTGGAAGACACACATTTCCCAATTCCAAGCTTACTACAAAGCTACAGTAACCCAAATGGTGTGGTACCTGGCATAGAGACAGATACATAGATCAATGGAATTGAACTGAAGGTCCAGAAATAAATTCACATTTATAGTCAACTGACACAGGATAAAGGTCCCAAGACAGTTCAGTAGGGAAAGAACAGTCTTTTCAATACATGATACTGGGACAACTAGACATCTATAAGGTAAAATAAGTGAAGTGGAACTTCTACCTTATAGCAACATATAAAACTTAACTCAAAATGGATCACTGACCTAAAATATGAGCTAAAATTATAAAAGTCTTTCTATAACAAATGGCCACAGATTTTGTGGCTTAAAACAACAGAAATTTATTCTCTCACAATTGTGAAGGGTAGAAGTCTAAAATCAAGAAAAAAGAAAATTTATATTAGTCAATCACTTTGGATGAATCAACTGATACTATTGACTCAGCACAGCTTTTATACTTCATTCAAGTAGTAACAGAAGATTTTCTGTTACTATTTGTTTGGGGCACTCCTGCAAACAGAACATCAGGGATAGGTATCTTCAATAACTTTCAAGATAGAAGTTGGACTGAATTTGATAAATTTAGTAATTGTATGTACAGATGGTGCACCTTCCATGACAGGAAAACATAGCGTTTACTGCACAGATTAAACAATTATTAATGAATCCAGATACTCTCTTTTCATTGTATTCTGCAGCAGCAAAATCTCTGTGGTAAAGCTACTATTTTAGGAGATACTTTGTGACATGTTGTAAGTAATTATTGACTACATTTGTGCAAATGCAACATGGCATCACCAGTGCCCTAATGCTGAAGTTGAAGATGAGGTATATGGTGTGATTTACCATATCATTCTAAAGCATGGTGGCTGGCTATCACAGGGACAAATGTTGGCCAAAATCTTATCTCTGCAAGAACAGACAATTAAATTGTATGAAAAACAGAATCAGCAATGTGAATTACTGAAAGAAGATTCCTATGAGAATGCAGTATTTCTGTGGGATAGCATGTCAAATCAAAACGACTTGAACAATTTCTTTCCAAGATAAAACTAGTCTACATACGATACCCGGTGAAAAATCCAAGCATTCTGAGAAAAGCTATCTTTGTTCAAAACACTTCTTCAAAGGGAAATTTCAGATAAACATCTTCCCCAGTTAGCAAAGGTCACAGATGAGCAGACCAATATACACAAATAATTTTAAGAATACATAGCTATTATAAACCTATTAATTGGAGAATATAATGAAAGGCTCATTGACTTTGAGAACAATGACATCACACTTAAATTAACATTTAAGCCTCACCTAGTTGATATCAAAGTACCTACAGATGGAACTGATTGAGCTCTCACTAGATGACATTTTAAAATCATTGGAGAATGGTAAGAAAGATATAATTGAAATATAGAAAATAGCAGTAGGATACCCACCTCTTTTGGCAACATGCCCCCAAAATGCTTTCTTGCTGTTCAACCACTTATTGCTGCAAACCTACATTCTCCTACTTAACCCAAATCAAGCCACCCTTAAAATCACAAATGACTGATATCCATCTAGACTACATGATCAGCTGAAACAGCTGACTTCCACGGCTGCTACCAAATATTCAAATGCTTTCAAACAAAAAGCAGAAGCAACAAAATCAGTAAAAGGTTTAACTTTAAAATTAACAGTTTTCATTTCTTGAAATTATTAAGTACATCGGTATTAAACTTTTACAAAAAAAATGTACATTTTATAGTATATCTTATTAGGCCAGGCACAGTGGCTCATGCCTGTAAGTCTTAGCACTCTGAGGGTCGGAGGTGGGTGGACTGCTTGATCTCAGGAATTCAAGACCAGCTTGAGCAAGAGGGAGACCTCGTCTCCACTAAAAATAGAAAAACTCGCTCTGTGTGGCAGCACACACCTGTAGAACCAGGTACTTGGGGGGCTGAGGAAAGACAATTGCTCCAGCCCAAAAATTTGGGGTTGCTATGAGCTATGATGACGCCAAGGGACTCTATCCAGGGTGACAGAGAGAAAGTCTGTCTCAGAAAAAAAATTTTTTTTCAAAATATATCTAATTGAAGTTTCTTGAATGTAGCCTTATTTGATTATAGCTAGATTAACACAGCCTTCCAACAAGAAAGGTTCCCCACCTCTGGCTAAGTAGATGAAGTCAGACACAAAGAACCTTGTATTTTTTTATTCCATTTATACCGAATAGGTAAATTCATAGAAAGGCGATTAGTGGTTGGGTTGCTAAGGTCAGGGGAAGGAAAAATGGAAAGTGCTAATGGATAAGGGGTTTGTTTTTGTAGTGACTAAAACGTACTAGAATTAGATGGTGATAATGATTGCACAGTTATGTGAACATAATAAAAACCAATGAACTGTACCCTTTAAGGTGAATTTTATAGTATGTAAATTCTCTCAATTTTTTTAAAGTTTACGACCACTTCAACTAAAATTTATCTCAAAAATAAAATTTACTGCAAAGAAAACTTAGTGGAAATCTTATTTTGTAGTTTGTTTCTTCAAATTGATCTAAACCAGCAGTTACAGAATGGATCCTTACTAGCCCCTTTTTAAAACCTCAGCATTGGCTGGTATGGTGGCTCACACCTGTTATCTCAGCACTTTGGAAGGGCTGATGCCAAACGATTGCTTGCGTTCAGGAGTTTGAGAACAGCCTGGACAATACAGCGAAAACCAATCTCTACCAAAAAAATGTAGAAATTAGCTGGGCACAGTGGCACACACCTATAATCCCAGGTACTTGAGAGGCTGAAGTGTGAGGGTCACTTAAGCCTAAGAAGTCATACAGTGAATTATGATTGTGCTACTGCACTCTAGCCTGGGCAAAAAAGATCCTGTCTCCGCCCCCCCCCCCACCAAAGGATTAAGTAAATAATAAAACTGCAGCATTAATTGTTGTCAATGCAAACATTTACAATGCTTATAGAATGTTTCATAACAATCTGCATTTTCAAAAAATAAGAACACATGTTTCTAAAACTATTAGGCAAACCTGCACCTGCAACAATGGTCTGGAGCTGAATAGCAACTAACCTACCTGTTCTGTTTACCCAGATTTTCACCACTTCCTATTGTTTTCTAAACCCTGAAGCCAAATTCAGTGCCATTTAAGCTTCCCATCTGAGTTTGTGATCCCTAGCTCAACAAACGCCTTCTACCTTCTTTATTAGGATGTACTGTTGATAAATTAGCATGTATGACTCTTTTTTTAACTAACTGCAAAGACAAAATGACAGTGACACTTGTTTTAAAAAACCTCTGCAATTGTTACAATTCTTGCTGCATAAACTAAAGTTAAATAATTCAGGAAGAAAATTCAAGTTTTTGATTGAATATGAGAAAAAAATGCTTTATTTCCTGATGATTTTATATTTAAACCATCTAGATTCTAGAACCTTCCTGATGCTTAAAAACACAAAAGAAAAACCCTTCCCTTCCATAGCTTCTACTTACTAACCTGTAGTTTGCAAGGCTAGAAAACAAAATACAAGGTGAATATGGAAAATAAGTCTACTACTTTCTATTTCAAGTGTATATAAGGCTTTTGAGCTAAAAGCCATGTCAAGTACCTTCAAGCTTTAAAATTCTGTGTACTTATCCAATTTTGCTTTACACCAAATAAAGTAATCCATCAGGTTGAACTGCTTTTCCTGTAGGTGGAATAGGTTAAGAGCATTCACATTCCATTTCATTTTTAGCACCACTTCTAACACCAAATAAAACATCAACATATAAGATGACTTCTAAAAACAGCTATTACCTCTAAACTAGACAAAACCAAACTCATTGCTCATCTGGTCTTTCCTTGCTTACAAAAGACAGACCAGAAGGCCCAATTACTTAGTAGTTTAGAGTTCTAAACTAAACATTCTCTCCCCCCCATGCCCTTTCATTAACTTGTCCAATACCCTCAAGCTTACAAGTGGCATTTTTAAATCTCAACATTGCCACTGAGTATTAACAGATAAATTGTAAAACTGGAGTAGCATTACAATTGCTTCATAATTTCAATTCTTAAATACACAATGCAAAGGTACAACTGGATTTAACATCCAACTGAAAATAATCCTATTTCTGTTTAAACCTGATGGTAAAAATAGGATGCTTTCCTACAAGTTTACCAATGCACAGTAACATAAATCACAAAAGTAACTTTTTCAAAAATGAAGGCCTGGAATCAAAAGAAAACAAGCAATCATCACCTCAACTATTAATAATGGAAACACGGGAAAAGATCAGTGGAAAACCTAGATCTTGAGTTTCACACCATTAAGAATGTAACAGCCATTAACAGGACAGGAATTGGCAGGATATAATTTACGCCTTTCACTATTCACCTGTTATTCTTTAACAGTGTTATCTCACAGAACACCACTTCTCAACCTCTGGGTCGCAACCCCTTTGTCGAATGACTTTCACAGGGGTCGTCCAAATGCATCCTGCATATCAGATATTTACATTAAGATTCATAACAGTAGCAAAATTACAGCTATGACGTAGCAACGAAAATAACTTTATGGTTGGGGTCACCACAACATAAGGAACTGTATTAAAGGGTCGAGGCATTAGGAAGGTTGAGAACCACTGTCACAGAACTTTCTAAAATGACATAAGTGTTCTCTATCTGTCCAGTTCAACAAAAGAGCCAACAGCTACAAGTGGCTACTTAAACGCTTGAAATGTGGCTAGCAAAACTAAGGAACTAAGTTTAATTTTAACTAATTTAACCTTAAATTGTCACATGTGGCTAGTGGCTATTATATCTGAAAATACACTTCTATAATTTCAAATACAAGGAACAAACACAACTGAACAGTTTTTCAAAGTATCATGCCCTGATGTTAACTAACTCCAGCTAAAACCCTCCAGATTCTAAATGGTCAACCATTGACCTAAACATAAAATTTACTTATGAAATGAGAATTCATAATAATAGACTAAGAATTTAAGGTACAATGTTTACCAAGAGATAATATAAAAGGTAAAGTATGTCTCAAGTTTTTCCCCATTGTTCTTGGAAAAGGGGTATTCTCTTTCAGAAACTCAGTTTCCCAAAATATGCACGTTACTTTCCCTTCAAATCTGTTCAATATCTTCTACTCAGAAAAACAAATAGCAAAAATATTTTATCAGCATTGATAATGTCCCTGCGACTCGGTAAATAGCTCACGTTAATTTTCCTTTTCCTTAAAACAGAAAAAAAAAATGTTTGGAAGGGTCTGCGACTCCTGAAAGCCTCATTTATTATTGCCCGTCTTTCCCCGTTTTCAGACATACGAATCATTCGAATATAGGTGGGATTTTGTTTCTAGACACAAAGTACTTCTTCACTTCCACGGTGTCACAAGTCTTTTTGGCTCTTGAAGTATTTTTTGACCCGGTCTTTCTAAGTCAAGAAAAGTAACCAAGATGGTGCACAAAATGTCAAAAGAAAAACAAGTCTGGGAACTTGCACATTGGGTAACCAGTCCCTAAGCAGAATCAAATGCCTTTTACCCGGAGAGAGTGCGCTTTGAACAATCCAGCAAAGCAAACAAGAAGAGCAAGGTCGTGACCCTAGGTCACGGCCGCCAGCAAGGCTCCCGCCCGGCAGCGGGAAGCCACCTGTTAGGCCCGAGCCTCACCTGGCAGGAAAGAGGAGGCGCCTACCCAGCAGCTAGCCGGACGCGAGGGCGGCGAGCTCGGAATCCGCCCCTCTAGCTGCGGCTGCGAGACCCCCAGTGGCACGTGGGCTTCACCCGGGTTCTGTCTGTTCTGACAACAGGGTCGCCCGCAGCCACGGGGGCAGGACCCTCGCTTTCCTCGCACCCACCCCGCCGAGCAGGCGCCCGGGCGGCCCACACTGCGGGTACGCCTTTGCTTCCCTTCCTCCCCAGGCGGCGCGATCCCGCCCCGCTGCCCCTCACCTACCTGGTCGCGGAGTTTGAGGAACGCCATGGCGGTCGCCTCCGCGCCCACTCCAGCCTGCGCCGCCGCCCGGCCCGCACCTCGCGCCCTAGCACGCTCGGTCGCTGCCCGGGGCCGGCGGGTCGGCGGCCGGCTGCGCTGAGGAGAGCGCGGGCAGGGGGCGGCGCCGCCTCCCTGGCTGCCCGCCGCCTCCGAGAGGTGAGGAGCCCGGCCGGTCCCGCCTCCTCCTCTGAGGACTCCCCGCCCTTTTCCTTCCTTTCTTTCTTTCTCCCGCCGCTGCCTCCCCACGCAACCCCAGCCGCCGCTGCTGCCGCCGCCTCCTCACGCCCCCTTCCCGAAATACCCTGGCAGCCCCCGCGGCAGCGCCGTTCCAGCCCGCGGCAGCAGCGGCATCCAAACTCCACTCCACAATATTACCACCACCGCCCGCCGCGATTGGCGGCCGCGCAGGGGAGAGGCCAGAGTAAGCCGAGCGCCCATTGGCCACGCCGCCGCGCTCGCTCTGCCCCCCTCCCGCGGAGGGAGGGGGCGGGGAGGAGCAGGCCGCGAGGGGTGGGCGCGGAGCCGCGGCGCGGGCGGGGCGGAGGAGTGGGGAGGGGAGCGCAGCTGGGGGAGGGGCGCCCAGGTGTCCCTGCTCCTGGGCGCGCGACCTGTGCGCAGTGGGCGGAGCGCGGGTCTGGAGGTAGGGGACAGACTGGTTAAGAGAGGTGGATAACGGCTGGGCACTGGATTGGGAAGGTAGAGTACAGGCGCTTCCCTAAACCGGGGAAAGATTAAGGAGCTGGGTGAGGGGACGGAAGGGATGTGAGAGCTGGGCACCTGGGGCTGCTGCCTTCCTGAGAGTGGCGAGGGGGGGAGGCTGACTCGACATCGCACGTGGAGGGCGAATGACAGTGCGCCCTGGGTTTAGGGAGGATGAAGGAGCCAAGGGAGTGGGATAAGACGTGGTCACAAGGTGGGCTGCTGCTCTCCCTGAGGCTGCAGGCAAAGCTGTAGATTAGGGAGGGGTAATGCCGGCACTCTGGACGGAAGGGCGTCGTCTTTGCAGCTGAACAGGTTGTGGACGCCAGAGCCTTTATCTGCCAGCACCCCAATCAGACGCAAGGTTGCGTGTGCTTCTCCTCTTGAAAACCACCCTTTCTTTGGCTTCTAAGGGGAGTTGCCGCCCGCTCTAGAGAAATCAATTTTTAAAAAAAGATGTACAGGATTTCCAATGAATAGCATCCTTGGATGGAGGAGAAGAGGAATGACTTCCCTCACCTTGCCACACTCCCCCCACGCCACCCCACAGCTCTAAAACGGCTTTTCTTTCTAAGGCAGCCGTGTGCTGTTACCATTCCAGGCTTGTGTGGGAGAAGATTATTGTGCGCCTGTGTCTGTGCGCCCAGGCGGCTCCAGCCCTTGCTTTATAAACGGTACAGATGGTTAGGATACAAATGTGTGACGTCAGACTTGGTTTAAAAGTCCCCCTTTTGCTACATAATTTGTGTCTCTAGGGACAGACTTTATTTAGAAGATCCATCTGAGCCTAATGGCAGTCTAGAGAAATGGGGATCTATGTCAGGATTGTCAGTTCATTGTAATGCTTGACTTATGGCAAAAAACTTATCTTTAGCCACGTGAAAAATGAAGAGTGAACTGTGGAAAACACTGCTGATTAACTAATGCAATACTACAGTCCTTCCGATATTTTTTGATATATCCATTCCATTATTTTATTGAAACACTTTCTTACTGAAAATTACATTCATCATAAATGATATTTTCTACCTAAAATGGAGGAATTCTCATACCTGTGATCTAGCAATCATAATGAGGATTAAAAGGAGGTTACGGTGCTCTTTGCATTCTCTTCTTTCCCTTTTACTTCAACTCCAGCAGATAAAATGGGGATACTGTTTGTCACCCAACCTCTACTTATCAGTTCAATGAGGCTGAATGAGTTAATGTTGTGAAAGCATTTGAGCTCTCCAAAACAAAGGTGTTGTAATAATATTACTAGAGTACTTTGTGATTACAAGTCACCTTTGTAAATTACCTATGTGCTATATGCAGTAGAGTTCTAGTTTAGTCATGGAGTGTAAGAATTTACCCACATTTTTACCTAAGCCTGTTATGCACCATGGATGTTGAGCCAGGAATTAATACATACCCTTCAACCCCAGTAATCTGTCCTCTAGTCTAGGTTAAAATTCTAGAATTTAAAAGCACAAGAGGAACTTGATTAGGAATATGGCAAAGATTAACTTTAGGGACATTGCAAGTGCCTTTGAGAGCATCAATTTAAATTATGGACTGAATGTGCATGTTAATAGGTTTTGTGATTGAAGGTAATGAAATTTCAGGGCTCTTCTGAAATTTTCTAATTGAAAAAAATCAGTGAAAATGTTTCGTAATGCACCATCTCAGCATTATAGTATGCTCTGAGCTCTCCTGATTAGAGGATGCTTCAGACCTAGCTGGGTTCACACCCTTTTCACACCTGAGATGGGAGGATGTTCACACCCTGAACACCATTTAACCTCTTTGTGTCTCAATTTCACCATTCAGAAAAAACGAAGTTATTTATTTATTTATTTATTTGAGACAGAGTCTCACTTATTCACCCTCAGTAGAGTCCGGTGGCATCACAGCTTGCAGCAACCTCAAACTCTTAAGTTTACATGAGTCTCTTGCCTCAGCCTCCCGAGTAGCTGGGACTACAGGCTCTTGCCACAGTGCCCAGCTTCTTTTTTTTTTGGTTGCAGCTGTCGTTGTTTAGCAGGCCCAGGCCGGCTTATACCCGCCAGCCTTGGCGTATGTGGCTGGCACCCTACTCACTGAACTACAGGCGCTGAACCTAGAAAATCTAAGTTTAACATTACCTGGCCTGCTCATCTTACACAAACAAATAAGATAATGATATGAAAAGCTGTGGGAACTCTGAGGTACCATTCAAATTTAATTTAATATTAGTACAGCAACTACATTTCCTTAGCTGGTAAGAGGGTAACAACTACTTATTTTGAAAGATAGGAACAAAAAATTTAAATAAGCAATGAAATAAAGGTCATGTTCACATTCTCATAATATTTTTAAGATCATTATTATAAGGTTATTCCCACTTATTATAAAATATTCAAATATTAAGGGAATTGATACCACTAAAAGGGAACATATTATCAAAACCAGGGGGACCAGGGACTCACATGTTGTCAGTAATCTCTTTCTCTCCCTCTTTATCTCTTTCCTATTTTCTACATGTCACTTTTACTTTACTACAGCCAGCAGCTCAACTCCCATTTTAAGTACTCCTCAGTCAATAATTACTGTAAGGTGTTATAGTTACTAATAGCCTCCATTCAGAATTCATGTCTAAAATGATACCAAGGATAGAAAGAAAGATGTCATACAGAAGGGACCACCAGGGAAATTTCTATGAACTAGGAATACCAAATTTTATTTGCTGTGCTACTACATGTTCAGCACCTTATCTACTTTGCTTCATTTATGGAAAATAAATGAAATATGCCCAAAGAAATTAAGTGTTCCCAGAGTTACCCAGCTAATCAATGACAGGACCTGGATGCATAAGGGCCTTGAAAGCAACTGATGTGGTAGGAAATGGACAACTATTGACAACTTACGAGCCGGATAAAATTCTTATAAAAGTAAAGAGCCTAAAATACATAGAAAAGGCATATAATAGACTGCTATAGCAGCAAAGATTGGTTCAGAGACCTAAAGGATAGAATTAGAAGACCCAACATATATCTAAGAATTTTTAAAGGAGAGAAAATAAAAAGAATGAGAACAGACAATAGCCATAGAAATTATGTCTGAGAATTTCTCGAACTTGAAGAAATTCAACACAAGTCATCAGAAAAGAAGATGCCAAGTCTAAGAATGATTTCTAAAAATTGAGACCTGGCTCGGCGCTTGTGGCTCAGCGGGCTAAGGCGCCAGCCACATACACCTGAGCTGGAGGGTTCTAATCTAGCCTGGGCCTGCCAAACAACAATGACGGCTGCAACCAAAAAAAAAAAAATGGCGGGGCATTGTGGTGAGCGCCTATAGTCCCAGCTACTTGGGAGGCAGAGGCAGGAGACTCGCTTGAGCCCAGGAATTGGAGGTCGCTGTAAGCTGTGATGCCACAGCACTCTTTCCAGGGTGACAGCTTGAGGCTCTGTCTCAAAAAAAAAAAAAAAATGAGACCTATATATAGTAGTGAAATTACCGAATACCAAACAATAAAAAAATGTTAGCAGACCAAGAAAGGCCAAATTACTCTAGGAATGACTGTCATTCTGCCAGCATATTTGTCAGCAACAATAAGGGACAGAAAACGATGGAGAAAGTCTTCAAAATACTGAGAAACCATCCCTGAAAAACTAGAATTCTATACCTAGCTAAATCATTTTTTAAGAGAAAGGACAATTTTTTTTTTTTGGAGACAGAGCCTTAAGTTGTCACCCTGGATCGAGTGCTGTGGCATCACAGCTCACAGCAACCTCCAATTCCTGGGCTCAAGCGAGTCTCTTGCCTCTGCCTCCCAAGTAGCTGAGACCACAGGCGCCCACCAGAACGCCCGACCATTTTTTGGTTGCAGCCGTCACTGTTGTTTGGCGGGCTCGGGCTGGATTCAAACCCACCAGCTCAGGTGTATGTGGCTGGCACCTTAGCCCACTGAGCCACAGGCGCTGAGCTGAGAAAGGACAAATTAAATACATTTTCAAAATTTAGGACTAATAGATAACTCATTAAAAGATTCTAAAGAATATACTTCAACAACAACAAAACTGAACCCAATAGAAAGAAGTGAAATGGGAAAAGAAAGGATAAATAAATTAGCAAATTTCTTGGTTAATCTACAGCAGTAGTATTTTTTTTTAAGTGCTAGCATTTTGGAATTTAAAAACCAGAGAAAATTAAAATATTAGCCCTTAAAAATATGGTAGATGATGGTAGGAAAGAATTCTGAGTTAAAGTATTCTAGAGTTTTATTCAGAAGGAGTGAAATACTTCTTTTAGAACTTGATGACTTGTTGGTTAAAGTTCTTTGTTGTAAACAACAGAATCCATGCGAGATTCTTCTTTCTTATAACGATAATAGAGTCCATTGGGAAAGCCAATCTTCTAGAAAAAAAATGCCCTATACCATGCCAGAAGTAGCATGATAAAGAAACTACTGCTGCTTTATTCAAGCACCAAATACCAGGGGTTAAATTTTTCTTCATCTGACCCTGCTGCCAGAATTAATACCAATTATGTGTCAGGAACATGCAACAGGAAAGTGGAAGCTATGTGCAGAGCTTCGGTCCTCACATTCCTTGTTCATAAATTTCCATGGATGTTTCCAGTTACCAGAGCATATGTCACAGTCTTGCATCCTAGCTGCAAGAGAGGCAAGAAATTTGAATCTTAATTCTGTACCAGGGACCTATAACCAGGGAAATATTCAAAATATAGAAAAATTATTTAAAAGATTATGGCAACCTTGAATGTGACAGAGTTCTTTACTGATACTCATGGAAACATTTAAAGGTATGCATGAAAATAAGAAAAATAGAATGTAAAACATCTAAACCAGCAGAGGGAAGAAAATGGCCTATAGGAAACTTAGTTAACAGATTAGTAGGCAAAAAAGAAGAAAAAGAAAAGCAAATTAACAGCATGGTAAATAGGAAACTCAAATAAGATTGTAGAAAGAAGTTCAAGTTTATTGTTAGTTGCCAGAAATAGTTTAAATGGACTAGATCTGTCTATAAAAAACTGACAACAAACACTTTTACACTGATTTTTTTTTTAAAGGTATGTGCTATTTGTAAGATATGTACTTAAAACAGATTGTCAGAAAGTTTACTAGGGAAAGGATTAAAAAGAACTATGTACTAAGGAAATATTAACCAAAAGATTGTTCACCTAAATAACATTAATATAGAACATAAGAATTTAAGGGAAGAAGGATTGATAGGAATAAGTAAGTAACATGTAATAATCATAAAAGATTCCACTGAGAAGATACACAGTCACCACACAGTTACGAACTTGTGTGCATTTAATCGCATAAAGCAAAACGTGATGGAACTTCTTAGGGAAATTGGCAAATGCACCATCAAAAACTAATAGACAAGTGGAGAAAGAGTTGACTACCATAAGCTCAACAAACTTTGTATCATGTGAGAGTATATGCTTACACACATGAATAAACAAAAGTAAAGAAAAAGTCCACACCACTTTCCCAAGATACTAAATCTAGCCATCTTACAAGTGAATTTTATCAAAGTTACAAGAGAAAATGCTTTTTCTTTATTTTGTTTCCCAAAGTAAATAGAAAACAAAAACCAGCTTTATGAATACCAAGACTCTTTTTTTTTTTTTTTGTAGAGACAGAGTCTTACTTTTTTTATCGCCCTTGGTAGAGTGCCGTGGCATCACACAGCTCACAGCAACCTCCAACTCCTGGGCTTACGCGATTCTCTGGCCTCAGCCTCCAGAGTATCTGGGACTACAGGCGCCCGCCACAAAGCCCAGCTGTTTTTCTGTTTTGTAGTTTGGCAGAGGCCAGGTTTGAACCTGCCACCTTCGGCATATGGGGCCGGCGCCCTACTTGCTGAGCCACAGGCGCCACCCGATACCAAGACTCCTAATGCAGCAACCCTCTGACATCTATTATTTTGAAAGTGCAGTTATTGCAAATAGGGTCATGCTGAACCCATTTCATTTTTTCAAAAGTTTTTTTAAGAGGATCTCTGCTTAACTGCTACTGGTATCTCTGTGTGACAGCTCTGCAGTGGTTGAAATATATGCAGACTATATAAGATAAAAATATGCAACAATATTACACATAGTATGACATAAACTCCGAAAAAAAAAAGAAACAAAAAATAAGTAGACATCTATTAGTAGAAAAAAGCTAAAAGACCAGAAGAATGTATGCCACAATATTAAATGAAGTTATGTTTAAATGACAGATATATGAGTCATTTCTTCTGTATTTATGTATTTTGCATATTTTCTTTAGTGAGAAATCATTTAAATAGTTTCCAAGTATGTGGGCATTTTATAGATACTTAATTTTTTTTTAGTGATTCCATTACTTCATTGTAATAAAAAAGACATGGTCCATATAGGAAACAACTATCAGGGCTTGGCGCCAGCCACGTGCACCTGAGCTGGCGGGTTCAAATCCAGCCCAGGCCTGCCAAACAACAATGACAGTTGCAACTAAAAAATGGCCGGGCGTTGTGGCGGACGCCTGTAGTCCCAGCTACCTGGAAGGCAGGGGCAGGAGACTCACTTGAGCCCAGGAACTGGAGGTTGCTGTGAGCTGTGCTGTCATAGCACTCTATCCAGGGTGACAGCTTGAGGCTCTGTCTCAAAAAAAAAAAAAAAAAAAAAAAAAGAAAAGAAAAAGAGAGAGAGAGAAAGAAAGAAAACAACTATCAGAATGAGAAAAGAAATTCTAAGTAGATCATTAAGTACATTAAATATGAATAAACACCCTCACTTAAAAGGCAAATATTATCTGACTGAATAAAACAGCAAGTCCTTACTCTATGTTGCCTACAATAGATACACTTGAGATGTGAAGATATTAATAGGTTGAAGGTGAAAGATGGAAAAGATGTATGCATTACATACATTAAGTTGCTGCATTAATATTAGATAATACAAACTTAAGAAATATTAGTAGACATGTTTTTTTTGTTTGTTTTGGGTTTTTTTTTTTTTTCTCTGTTGCTTGGCTACAGTGCAGTGTCATCATCATGGCTCATGACAAGCTCAAAGTCCTAGGCTCAACTGATCCTGCTGCCTCAGCCTCCTGATTAGCTCAGAGTATAGGCAAGCACTAGCACACCCTGCTATAGCAGAGACATGTTGATAAAGGGGCAATACAACTAGAAAATAAAGCCATTATAAATGTTATGTAAAAACTCTTCCCCCCAAAAATGGATAGAGCAAAAACTCATAGAAATGAAGGAAGAAATAGAGAATTCATCACTAGTAAAGATTTCACAAGCAAACAGTCCCATTTACACTAACACACACACACACACACAAACTACTTAGAAGTAAATTTAACCAAGGAATGAAAGACCTGTACATTGAAAACTATAAAATACTGATGAAAGAAAATGAGGGAAAATTTAAATAAATGGAAAGATATCTTGTGCTCATGGATCAGAAGACTCAATATTTTAAAGTGTCCATATTACCCAAAGCAATATACAGATTTAATGCAATCTCTATCAAAATCTAGATGGCATACTTAAAGAAACAGAAAAAAAAATCTGAAGTTATGGAGCTGTAAATGACCTCAAGTAGCCAAAGCAATTCTGAGAAAGAAAAACAAAGCTGAAGGCATCACCCCTCATGATTTAAAATTATGTTATAGGCTCGGCGCCTGTGGCTCAATGGGCTAAGGCGCCAGCCACATACACCTGAGCTGGTGGGTTCAAATCCAGCCCAGGCCCACCAAACAATGATGGCTGCAACCAAAAATGCCGGGTGTTGTGGTAGGTGCCTGTAGTCTCAGCTACTTGGGAGGTGGAGGCAGGAGACTCGCTTGAGCCCAGGAATTGGAGGTTGCTGTGAGCTGTGATGCCATAGCACTCTATCCAGGATGACAGCTTGAGGCTCTGTCTCAAAAAATAAATTAATTAATTAAATAAAATTATGTTATAAAGCTATAGGAATCAAAACAGTGTGGTACTACCATAAAAGACAGAAACATGAACCAGTGGATAGAATACATAGAGAGCCCAGAAATAAATCCAAACATACATGGTCAACTAATTTTTGACAAGGGCATCAAGAAGATATAATGGAGAAAGTATGGTATTTTCAATAAATAATTCTGAAAGCACTGGATTTTCACAGGGAAAAGAAAGAAAAGAAAGGACATTAGACCCTTATACCACACACAAAAATCAACTCAAAATGGATAAATTACTTGAAACCACAAAATTCCTAGTAGAAAACACAGGAGGAAATCTCCTTGATGTTGTCCTTGGTAGTGATTTTTTTGATGTTGACCAAAAGCTTAGGCTACAAAAGCAAAAATAAACAACTGGAACTATATCAAACTAAAAAGCTTCTGTACAGCAAAGGTAACAGCAAAATTAAAAGGCATCCTATGGATTGAGAAAAAAAATTGCACACCATATCTCTGATGATACCTAAATTTTATAAATAATTTATACAACACAATAAAAACAAGAAACAGCAAGAAAACATATAAACTAATTAAAAAATGGGCAAGGGACCTGAGTAGGTATTTTTTCAAAGAAGATATCACAATGTTTAACATGTATATGAAAAGATGTTCATCAGGGGAATGCAAATCAAAACTAGTATGAGATAACCATCTCACATGAATTAGGATCTCTATTATCAAAAAGGGATAACACGTGTTAACAAGGGTGCGGAAAAAAGGGAATTCTTAGACACAGTTGATGAGAATGTAGACTGGTGCAGGCATTATGGAAAACAGCATGAGGTTCCTAAACAAAAACAGAACTACCATATGACCTGGCAATCCCTTTTCTGAATATACAAAGGAAGTAAAATCACCACCTCATAAAAATATCCGCATTTCTATGTTCATTACAGCATTATTCACAATAGGCAAAGCATGGAAATAATCCTAGTGTCCATGATGAATGGATAAAGAAAGTAATATGTAAGTGTGTGTATACACACATATGTATGGTGGAGTATTATTCATCCTTAAAAAAAGAAGAAAGTCTGCCATTTACCCCAACATGGTTAAACCTGGGGACATTATGCTAAAAGAAATAAGCCAGATATGGGGAAAGAAAATTGCATAATCTCATTTATATGTAGGCTCTAAAAAAACAAACAAACAAATTGGTCAAATATATGGAAGTGGAAACTAAAACAGTGGTTACAAAAGGGGAAGTAGAGGGATAGAGAAAAATGGGAGATGTAGGTCAGAGGAAAGTAGCACACATGTAGGATTAACAAGTCTAGAGATCTAAAATACAACATGAGGACTATAGTTAATAGTAGCATTGGGATTTTTGCTAAGAGAGTAGATTGTAGTTGCTCTTGCCAAAAAGAAAACAGAAACTGGGTAATTATGTGAGATGGTGGTTATGTTAATTTGCTTCACTATAGTAACCATTTTACTCTCTGTATGTATCTCACAACATTATGCTTTATATGTTAAATATACATTAAAAACTTTATTATAAAAAGGAGGGATTTCAATACCCCACTTTTTATAATTGTTAGAACTATAGGAGACTTTAACAACACTATCAACTAACTTGACTTAACTAATATTTATAGAATACTCTACCAAATGACTTCAGAGTACATATTTTTTTCAAGTACACATAGAACATTCTCCAGGATAGACCATATGCTATAGCTCAAAACAAGTCTCAATAAAAATTTAAAAGATTGAAATTGTACAAAACATCTTCTCTGACCACAATGTAATTAAGTTAGAGAGCTACAAGAGAGAAATCTGAAAAAACACCAAATATTTGGAAATTAAGCAACATATTTCTAAATAACCCATAAGTTGAAGAAATCTTAAGAGAAAGGAGTTGTACTGAATGCAAACAAATGTAACATACCAAATTTGGGGGGATACATCTAAAAGAGTGTTTAGAGAGAAATGTGTAACTTTAGATTCCTATATCAGAAAACAAGGGCCTTAAATCTAAAATCTAAGCTTCCACCTTAAGAAACTAGAAAGCAAAGAGCAAGGTAAACCCAAAGCAAGCAGAAAGAAGGAAATAATAAATATTATAATAGAAAAACAATGGAGAAAAAATTTTAAATCCTGAAAGTTGATTTTTTGAAAAGATCAATAAAATTGGCAAATTCTTAACTGGATTGGCCAAGAAAACAAGAGAAACATTGCTAGTTAGTAAAATCAGGAATGAAAGAGGGGCATTGTTGCCAATCCTACAGAAATCACAAGTATTATAAGGAAATATGAATAACTTAATGACAACAAATTAGACAACTTAGATGAAATGGAAAGATTTCTGGAAGTATACAAAAACTGACTAAAGAAGAACAAATATCTGAATAAACCTATAACCAAAATACTGAATTAGTAATTTAAAATCTCACGAGGAAAACCTCAGGCCCAGCTGGCTTCACTAATGAATTCCTTCATATATTAAAAGAAGAAATAATACCAATCTTATATAAACTCTTCCAGAAAATAAAGAATGCTTCTCAACTTATTTTATGAGACTACTACCACCCTGATACTAAAGCCATAGATATCACAAAGAAGCTATAGACTAATACTTTTCATGAAAAAAGGTACGAAATCAGGCCAGGTGTGGCGGCTCACATCTGTAATCTCAGAGAAATGCGAGAGACACATGAAGAAACGTCTCTCAACAGAGTTTAGCTTTAAGTAAGAGCATGAACATCTCATCCATTATAAGTGGTGGTGGTTGAGGGTGGAGAAGATAGATAATTGGAAAAAAAATACTGGTAGCTTTCTTTTGTTTCATTTTATTTTTTCCCCCATGAATAGATGAGGGTGTCACATAGTGTGTGTGTGTGTGTGGGGGGGGGTAGGCATTGAGAATGTGAGCTTAAAAAGAAATAAAGCTGCCTAAAAGAGTAAGAGTTGACTGAGGGAAAATACAATTACTTATCATTTGTGATAAGTTTAAACAGCAGCACAATTGTGACTGCTGAAATTTAATCCACAATTTCTTTCATGCTTAAGTGAAGAGAAAGAACAGGCAGAGAGTTGGCTTTAATCAGAATTAGAGTTTTTCCAGGCAAGTATGATGGAGAAAGAAAGTGGCAAGGAAGTACGCACATATATAAGGGCATGATTACAGTGATGGACCATGAAACCCAGGCGGGATGAAGATAAGAGTGAAGACAGGAAGACCCATGGAAAATTGAAGAGAAAATGAGTCTGAGTTCTTGGTGAGATTAAAGAATGATTAGAGTAGCAGTATTAGAGTAAGTGAACTAGGAAGACAGGATGTGGAAGTCAAGTAAGAGAATGCCTAACATCGAGATTTTAGAGTTATGTACAGGAGCTTGGGAGTAGACAGTAGACAGGTGGGGTGGAGAAAAAAGATCATCGGAGGTGAAAAGGTCCAAAAACTGAGTGGCTAAAGTGTCAGATGGTTAGAACTTGTTGAAGTCACCAAGAATAACTGAAGCTGCAGTGGAGAGACAGACAGAAAGCCAGGTGCTAAAATTTTCAGTGAATGAGGGGAAATGACTAGAATCAGCAGGTGTTTGCAACAGAGAGAGTTGGCAGGTGCCATAGACTGATGGCAGAGTATTCCTTCATTGAATAAACATTTTTTTTACTTATCGCTAGCTAAACACTGTGGGAGAAACAAATCTTATATCCTCAAGGATGATATGAGCTAACTGGAATATATCACATACATCCGTCAGAAGTGAAACAGTAGGGCTGGCTGTGCGCGGTGGTTCATGCAAGTAATCCTCACACCCTGGGAGGCCCAGTTGGGTGGATCACCTGAACGCAGGCGCTCAAGACCAGACCAACCTGAGCAAGAGCGAGATCCTGTGTCTACTAACTATAGAAAAACTGGCCAGGTGTTGTGGTGGCCGCCTGTAGTCCCAGCTACTCAGGAGGCTGAGGCAGGAGATTGCTTGAGTCCAAGACCAGCCTGAGCTGACTGAGACTGTCTCTACTAAAAATAGAAAAATTAGCTGGGCACCTGTAGCTCCAGCTGCTTGAGAGGCTGAGGCAGGAGGATAGCTTGAATCCAGGAGTTTGAAGTTGCTGTGAGCTAGGCTGAGGCCGTGGTGCTCTAGCCTGGGCGATGACAGTGAGACTCTGTCTCAGAAAAAAAAAAAAAGGACTTATTTACCTGTAATCTGTATACAATATTGTATTTTTGAGGTTCCTGTGAGGTATGACTGATGCCATGGCACTCTACCTAGGGCACAGAGTGAGACTCTGTCAAAAAAAAAAAAAAAAAAAAACCACAACAGTAGGGCAAACAGCACAGTATGGTAGGACAGAATCGGAGTTTTTCCAGAGAAAATCATGAATTTGGTTTGCCCATGTGAAGCTTATAGTGCCTTTAGACCTACAGATGGATATATAGATTTTTTTTTTTTTTTTGAGACAGAGCCTCAAGCTGTCGCCCTGGGTAGAGTGTCGTGGCATTACAGCTCACAGCAACCTCCAATTCCTGGGCTCAAGTGAGTCTCCTGCCTCTGCCTCCCAAGTAGCTGGGACTATAGGCACCCACCACAATGCCCA
>CAUYON010119656.1:0-12291 GCA_963573935.1 Arctocebus calabarensis
GTGATCAAGGAAATGCCATGAAGGATATCTGTAACAGTATGATCAAAATATTTCTGAATGTATATGAATCGTGCCCTGTGATTGCACCAATGTACATAATTATGATTCAATAAAATTATTAAAAAAAAAAAAAAAAAAAAACCAAAAAAGTCTCCTATGGGACTCAATGACAACTTGAACTTTACCTCGGAAACACAAACAATGTAATGCAATCATTAATCTGAAATTTACAAAAATAAACATAAATAAGTAAACAAAAATAAATGTGCTCGTCACAGTTCACTATACAGCTGTTAAGGTCCATTAATCTTCTAGGAGAGAGAAACACAGAATAAACCAAAATATGACCCGTGGTGCTGAAGGCGAGCCAAAGGACTTGGAAAGAGTCAGCAGACGGACCGTGCAGGCAGCGAACATTTCCGGGGAGAGGCTCGCCAGGGGCTGATTTGAATACTCTGCCTGGAGATTTACTGTGCCTTATTGTCACTGCCCTCCCCCTGCTCCTCGCCAGCCCCCTCCCGTTTGACCGAGTGGCAATGGCTATGTCTTGAGAGAAGCTAAAAATGGATGAGAAGTATCGGAAACATGAACTTCTGCGGTTTTCCAAAAAAACGGTTCAGAATAGACGCGCCAACTCCTTTACATGTTCGGAAGAAAGAGGGAACAATTTTGTGAAATGCTAAGGCAGTGCAAAGTGAATGTTAAATAGTTTTTATCCACAAAAAAAAGAAAAAATAGACTTATTCAAATGCATGTCTTGCTTGTCTTTAACTAAAGTGAAATGTCTTAAATCCAGCTGTAGTCTTCTGAGTGGGGGGTGGCGTGAGGGACGACGGAAGCGCAGAACAGCTTCCCTGAACCCAACGTCCTGTCATTTTAAAAGCAGAGACACACGCTATTGATTTTTTTTTTAAATACAAATTTGGCAGATTTCACATGATGCATTACGTTTCTCCGGACGGTGAAGATGCAGCTTGCATGATTTATTCAGAGTAAGGTCCATTTTTAGCTATATTTAAGTCTCCTATTTGTTATTTAACATGTGCCTAATGTTTTCTGTTCCTGCTGTGCACAGCTGCGAGCTGCTATTTTTTGGCAATTTTTGTGACTGGGAAGTGATTTGTGTCTTTGCATCTCACCTTTCTATTCTGTGGCCCTGCTGTTTTGATTTTTTTTCCCCCACCTAAACTTTGGGAAATAACTTACTCTCTTTCGCGACCTCTGCCTCACTCTGCCGGGCAAACAGGAAGATGTTAAGGGGCCCAGCCAACTGCAACAAACCTCTTACAGGGTTTCTAGAATGACATCTCTGCGAGCTGGGGTGAACCGAAATTTCAGCAAATTTATATTTAAAAAAAAAAAAAAAGATTTCTCATCTTAGCCCCTCAGAATGGATTGAAGCTGGTGATTTGGAAAGATATCTCCTCCAAAAAGAAAGTCTGTTGCAATTTAATTTGATGCTGACATGGTCTGGAAGGATTTAGCCAGGTAGGAAGCTATGTTGTAACTGTCACCTAGAGAGGGGTCAGTTCTACCCTGAAACTGTTTGGGGAAACACACTCCCAGATTCTGGAGTCACTAGCCCCAGCTAAGCACTTCCTGTAACTGCCTCTCGGAAACCACTGCTCCCTTAAGAACGACGGCAGGCCCCTAAGGGGTGACTGTCAGAGGCCGTGTCAAAGACGTCCCCGTACCCACTGAACTTTACTCTTCTCCATCCACCTGTCCAGACAGACGTACGAGCAGCTAAGAACTGAGACAGGCCTGGGCGGACGGTAGCCTTGCCAGCCCACTTTGAATCTATCACGTATAAGTAGAAAGTCTGTAAGTGTTTATCTGATTCAGGCAAACACAATGATGGCGCTGAGTAGCTTGGTGATTTATTTTTCCAGAGCCTAAAGGATCCTGTTTAATATTGCTCGATCTACGCTAACCTTCCCCTCACAGGGCCTGCCATTGAGAGCCAAGCTGCCGAGGTTTAATCCCGGCCTCTTACTTATCTGAAACACACTCTCTGACTGCGCTGTGAAAATTGAATCTTTTCCTCACAATCTTACTGACATGAAAAATATATAATACAGTAAATGATTAATGCAGTTATAAACTATACCTGAGATAAGATTTAAGTATTCATATTTCTATCATGTTAATACAACACGATAAACCCATGAAGCAAACTTGACCGGGGCATTTGTTATTCTGTCCGGTGTTCAATTATTCTTTGTCCAAATACAATTTAGGGGCCTGCTGTAATGCAGTCACTTGGTGCAACACATTATGTGCTTCTGGGAGATAATAGGCTACCTCCGTCCGTGGTCAGCCGAGGAGACCGGCTCTGTAAAAGGCCCTGCCCAACGCCGAGAAACAAGCGGACAGCACTGGCCCTGGGCCGGAGGAAAGTCCTCCTTGAAGAGATCATTTGTACCAGCGTGCCAAGCGCATTTCGTCCGCCCTCCTTTCCTTTCACATAAGAGAGTCTCCCGTTAAGGACAAACTTATTTGCTATCATCAAGAGGAAGCTTAACAGTAAGTGGTGCTGCTTGAAAGCTGCCTTCCCTGAGCACTGAATATCATTTTTTTTAACTGTGACTGTAAGAGAAGCCATTTCTTTGTTGCCTCCAAATGGCCCCCATTCCTTCCTTGTGCAAATTGCTCACACACGCCAATGTGCCATTTACCACCCACCTCATTATTTTTATACTTCCGATGATGTCGATTTTGATTTTCAAATGCCAGCCATTTATAGCTCATTCTAAAACACACACACACACACAAAATTAAGTGATTCACCATCTCTGTCATTAGCTGGGCTGGGGTACTCTAGCGACGCCGAAGAAAGGCAGCTTAGCACAGTGGCCATGCACCTGTGTTGGGTGTCCCAGGTCTGTCCCTCGTGACCTAAGATACCCTGAAAATTTACCCGTCTCCAAGCCTCAGTTCCCTGCCTGAGAAGGTAAAATAATGCTTTCTAACCCTTAGGTTTGATGATGCAGCCGCTAACAGTATGAGGCACGTAGTAAGTCCTCAGCAAACGGTAGTGATGGCTGTATTGTCTTTATTTCCCGGCTGACTCCAGATACCCATCTGCTCAGAGCTGGACAGAGGCTCTTGGTGGCCACACCTCTTTTCTAGACTCCAGCAGCTGCACCTGCTTTAGGAGATGCTTCCACACTTGGCCTCTGACTTCAGGGCCTGGGAGGAGCTGTCCTTGCCAGCACCAGCGAGCAGCACTTGGTGGGGTCTCCCTCCGTCTCCACCCAGCACAGGTGGGCTCAGTGTGGACTTGAAGTCTAAGGTTTGGGGGTGTCGGTAATGCGGTGTGTACACAACCCTCCTGTCTGCACACAGGTCCTGTGAGCCACTTTTAATTATGATCCAACTGTAATAAAGCCTGTCCCCAAGGACCAAAAGAGGTCACCAGAGTGACCATCTGTCCACCATCTTGAAGGAAGAAGGACCACTAACAGAAAGATGGGAGGACTCACTGTTCCTTGGGGAAGCCATCCCTTAAATTTGCCATGCTATGAAGCTAATTTATAGCTTTCCTATGAAGGCTATAACCCAATTATAGCATAAGAAGATGCGGAAAGTGGCAAGGGAGGGGAGGGGAGGAGGATGGGTGAAGGGAAGGTAAATGGTGGGGTCACACCTATGGTGCATCTTAGACGGCTTCTATACAAATGTCTTCATACAATAACTAAGAAAATGGCATGATAGCTATGTCAAACAGTTTGATGAAAATGTTTCAGATTGTATATGAAACCAGCACATCGTACCCCTTGATTGCACTAATGTACTCAGCTATGATTCAACAATTAAAAAAATAAATGCCATGCAGTAGTCAAGTGGGAATGAAGAAAGGACTTCTGTGCTTGTTAAAGCCAGGACAAAGGGTCACTGGACTGGCTCTCCATGGCCAGAGAAAAGCAAGATGGCAGTCAGAGTCCTCCAGCCTAGCGACAAGAAGGCGTTTTTTGTTTTTGTTTTTGTTTTTGTTTCTTTTGAGACAGAGTCTCACTACGTCACCCTTGGTAGAGTGCTGTGGTGTCACAGCTCACAGCAACCTCTAATGCTTGGACTTAGGCCATTCTCTTACCTCAGCCTCCCAGTAGCTGGGACTACAGGCGCCCCCTCAATGCCTGGCTATTTTTTTGTTATTGTTGTCATTGTTGTTTTAGCAGGCCCTGGCTGGCTTTGAACCTGCCAGCTCCAGGGCACGTGGCCAGTGCCCTAACCACTGAGCTAAGGGCGCCCAGCCAATGTACACATTTTCTACACAGGTGGAGTATCCTTGACCCTGGAGCCAAACCTGCCTGGCCTCACTAGGCACGTGCTGTGTAAGACACAGGTGGAGTATCCTTGACCCTGGAGCCAAGCCTGCCTGGCCTCACTAGGCACCTGTGTAAGACAGGGCAAATTACTTAACCCTTTCATGCCCTGGCTTCCTCTTCTGTAAATGCAGATAACAATAACACCTACCTTGTCAGGCAGTCGTGAGGATTCTGTGAGTTAATGTAAGTAAATTGGCACAAAAATTGGCACAGAGTCAGCCTTGAGTCCAACGGCTCCTGCTGGTAAAAGTGGGAAAGTGATTCCCGAGCCTGAGCCACCTGCCGGGCTTGGGGCTAAACCCTTGAGGCCAAACCCATACTGGTCTCATTTCACCCTCCAGAGTGGCTGCAATCCAGAGTCAAGGGTCAGCTGTGAGCCAGGATTCAAATGTGGCCTTACGGTCATACTGAGAGCGCCTTCCTGGTGGCTGGCGTGTAACGTGTGATATTGTGGCCGTTATCCCGGCACACGCGAACGTAACCTCGGATGGACGCCTTCCCCTTTGTCAGACTCTGGCCACTGCTGAGAGTCCCTAGCATTGGGACAGCATGAAGGGAGGATGTGAACTTCATTTCAGACCCCTGGTTGCCCATCGAAAGGCCTTCAGAATGGTGGTACCACAATTCAGAATGAAATCAATGCGCTAACTCGGACAACCTCAGCATCGCGCCCCTGGCAATGCCGTTGAAGGTGGCGGAAACTGCCGGGTTCCTAGGGATGGGCCAAGGGCCATCACGTGAGGAGAGGCCCAGTCCTCAGCAAGGACTTCCCTCAGGGACGGAGCACCTGTGTGCCTGAAACTTCCAGCTGGCTTCCACGAGAAGACTCTTATCCTCCAAGAAGGCATGACTGAATTCAGGGGAAGGCGGAAAGGGGATTCAGAATTTTAAGCAAAGCAGAAAGGATTTGAAGGTATCTCAGACCAGAGTACCAATGTGGGTTTTGAAAATATTGCATTTCCCATGAAACTGGGCATTACTGCTCATGGCAAAGGGTAAGGAAATGTGAAGAAAGCACAGATTTGAATTTTGATACGTTTCAAAGTGATTTGGAAGAATAAATCAGAACAACATCCAGTAGCTAAACAAAAATTTGATTGCGGAGTAAAAAAAAAAATTTTTTTTGCAGTTTTTTGGCTGGGGCTGGGTTCGAATTGGCCACCTCCGGTATATGGGGCCGGCGCCCTACTCCTTTGAAGCTTAGGCGCCGCCCCAAGGGTAAAAATGTTTTCATGTTCAATTAATATAGGGCCACCCTATCCCCAGATAAAGAAGCTGTGATGTTTCCTATGACTAGTGATGCCATTATATTTAGGAAAGGAAGTGTGTATGTAAAATATTATACAATATTTTATTATATACTTCTTAGTTATGTGTATGTTATACTATTCCTACACATATGGTGTGTGTGTATTTATATGTATTTGCACATGTATACATATATATATCCCATAAGATTTCTAACAAAAATAATGATGATTATACGTATTTCGGGCAATGGGATTATAGATATCTCCGAATTTGACGTATAACACATATATGTCATACTATTACTACACAATAGCATGTGAGTGTGTGTATATATCCATCCCAAAATATTTCTACCAAAAATAAAGATAATTATACATATTTGGGCATTGGGATTATAGATGCCTCGTAATTTGACATATGACATATATATTTGTCATATTATTACTATATATATAAATATAGTCTGGTTGTATATATACACACACACATATATATATATCCCAAAAGATTTCTAACAAAAATAATGATAATTATACGTATTTGGGCAGTGGGATTATAGATGTCTCCAAATTTGACACATGACATATATGTATATGTCATACTATTACCATATCTATATAGTGTGTGTATATATACACACCCGCATATATCACAAAAGATTTCTAGCAAAAATCATGATAATTATATGTGTTTGGGCAGTGGGATTATGGATGTCTCTGAGTTTGTTCTTCTCCTTCACCCGAGTTTTCTACTCTATCCTCAGTGACAATGCCCTGTTTTCATTATAAGAAAAGTCACACTGAAGAACGCGAAAATGATCGGAAGCCAAACCTCGGCAGTCCAAGGCTGTCTGCTTTCTAGTCTCTGAGCTGAAGCCGACTTGCACATTCACAAAACACTGTTCCTGTTCCCTGCGCGTGCCGTGATGTCTCATCCGAATCGCATCTGGAGCCATGTCGCTGGACACTGGGCTGTCAGGGACTGAGACGGGCGACTCTAAATTCTGGGGAACGGCCACCTATTGAGTCGTAGGTGGTGCCTGCATTTTGTTACCCGTGGTGACAGCTGCCAATGTGTGAGTGAGTGTGAAATGTCAAGTTCTCTGGCACCATTCCTGGAAGAATCTGTAATTCACTGGCTCCGCCGTGTCACTCTCTGGAGTATTGCCTGGGAGACAGGCTATGACCCACTCTGGATGGTGGCCGAGCTTTCCTTGGGGTGCTCTGAAGGCCACTTCCCCATTAGGGTCCTTTGGGAGAATCTTCCCCTCCTCCTCCTCCTTTCACATTCTCCCGGGAGAGTGTACGGGGTCTCTGGCACCTTCCTTTTTTCATATTTTTTTCCTGCCTGTATTTCTGGGTGAAATCCCATGGAAGCACGAAGTGAGGAGCAGAGGGGGGGTGCCGTTCGCCCCATCTTATTTTAAACCATGATAAGGTGGCAGGAGCCTTCAACGATCAGGAAGGGAGAGACAGGAAAAGAAGAGTGGCAGGAATGAGCAGAGATGACTAGAAAATGGTTTTGGTATTTGCTGGAGGCCCCACAGAGGCAATGCCTGCCAGTTCCCTTTTTATTTTATTTATTTTTTTTTTATTTTCTAATACCAATGCAGTCAACCGAGCTGTAACCTAAGGCACTGTGTGGATCACTTTTTTCTTAATTGCTGCAAATGAAATGCCTAATTAAATGCCATAAATTAAAAACTAACACTGGGATGATCTCGCTATGTCTGATCAAACAAAACAACTCACCCCTGAAACGTGGAGAAAGAGGAAAGCCCCCTTCCTAGGTGAGCATTGCCGCGGCCCGGAGGTGGAGGGCAGGCGCTCCCATGCAGGGCTTGCCAGACTGTCTGGGGCCCACGGAAGCCCCAAGCAGTCCTCCGTCCTTCTGCCCTTAGAAAGAGAGACAAGAGCTCTGGGATCTGTGGTATGCAGGTAAGAGACTTGCCTGCTACAAATATCCACCGCCCAAGTAGTGACTCACGCTAGTGATGACCAGTCAACTTGGTCAAGCAACCAGACAATGGAACACGGAAGAATGGAGGGCAGGGGTGGGCGTGGAGCAAGCCGTGCCTGTCCAGGGTCTAAATATAGGCTGCCAGACACTGGAGTCTGAATCAGCCTGATCTTCACCAATTAGTGTAGTTCCATTTTGAAAACTGACTAAGCCAAACGTGTGCAAACTCGTGTTGTTATTAAAGAGACTCTGAAGCATCGTCAGCCCCGATCCCTCTCTTTTGAGCATCAAACTCAAGAGTTGTCCTGGCTGTGTCCCCCTCAGATGCTCTGGCAACCCCTTAAGCCAATAAGGTCATGAATGGACTCAACGGGTCTGGGCCTATGGATGGGACCGAGAAACTAGTGCCTTCCCTGAGCCCTCCCTTCCCACTCACCTCAGCACGGGTACCCTGCAAGTACAGAGTCGTTGATGACACTTGACCTCTGTAGTCCATCTCATCTATTCCGCCCTCTTGTGGAAGGCATCCTGCCTCCAGTTTTCCCTTCTCCAATCTGCCCTCCTCCAGATCACTCTCAGAGACACCCCGCTAACCACGGGAAGGCACCTGCCACCCTCCTTTTATTTTCTAACACCGATGGAGTCAACTGAGCCCTTCCAGGACCATCCAATACTTTGGGCTGGCCAAGCCTCCATGCTACAACCTCCCTCCATGACCTGAGGCCTCACCCTTGATAGAGAACTCGCCTTGGAATGAGCCGTGCCCCCCCACCGGAGTTGTGACTGAGGTTGAAATGCCCTGCCCTGCCCTTCTCCACCACCTGTCACCTCATCTTTCAAGGCTCCGCTCCCATTAGTGGTACCATCCTTCTTGTTGTTGAAGTGCAGAAACCCCTGGCGTTCCTTTGTCTCCTTACCTGGTCAGACTGAGCTCCTTGAAGACAGGGACTTTATTCAATTCCTATGTGGATCTTTTTCTTGTTTCAGGTTAATTGAGGGCACAGAAAATTCGGTTACAATGTTTGCACGTGTTAGGTAAAGTTCCTCTTATAATTGCATCCCGCCCCCAAGAGGTGTTCCATACACCCCAACGTTGTACCTGTTAAGTGGGGAACACCCATCCCTCTCCCTCTGCCCCTTTCTCTTGTTCCCAGCCCCCCACCTTGAATTGATTTCACTTTTTCCTTTATGTGAGTATCAGATCATCTACTGGCTTCACATTAGAATTGAGTACGTTGGGTTCTTGCGTCTCCATTCGTGATACTTTCCTAAGAAGAATGTGTTCCACTTCCATCCAGGTTAATACAAATGTTGTCATGTCTCGATATCTTTTAATGGCTGGATAGATTTCCATGGTGTACATATATCACCGCTTGTTCATCCCTTCGTGGGTTGATGGGCACTTGGGTTGATTGCACATCCTGGTGTTTGTGAATTCAGGTGTGATAAATTTGCACAGTCTGGTGCAAATTTCCTTATGATAAAATTATTTTTTCTTCCTGGTAGATGCCTAGTAATGGGATTGCGGGATCAAATGGGAGGTCTGATTTGAGTTCTTTGAAGATTCTCCATACTTCCTTCCAAAAAGGTTGCATTAGTTTGCAGTTCCATCCGGTGTCCACCTTGTCATCAATCATTGGACAAATCCTGGAGACTAAAAAACTTGTTTCTTTTTTTTTTTTTTTTGACTTACAGTCTTCCTGTTCTACAAATACTTTTTGCTTTAAGACTACTATATTAATGGCTGTAATTTCTTTAACAAGTGAACAGTTTATTAAGAATTAAGCAAAAGTATGATGTGATACAGTACACAAGATAGGTATAATAGTACTACTCATACAAAAACTTAAATTTCACCTCAAAAAAAATCACAAGACAAAAGAGAAAGTAATTTCACTGTTATAAAGTAAGATATTTCATGCAAAGTATTAACTCTGCCTCCCCCTAAAAGCCCAACTTCCTAACAAACAAAAAACTATCTGGGAATACTGCTATGCCAACATATTAATCACATTGTAATCATTCATAGGAAAACAGTAATTAAGCAGTGACTTTAATGAAATAACAAAGTTCAAACTATCATAAACTCATAGACCACAATGATTTTACAAGAGAAGCAATTCCAGAAATCTTATAAACAATAAAAAAGAAATATTTCAATATCATTCTACTTGATCTGGATACACCTGATATTGAAATTGGAGAAAATATATTGTTATAAAGGGAAATTACAAACATGCTTCACTTATAAATGAGGATGCAGTATCCTAAACAACATATTGACAACTTGAATTAAAAAATTAATGTTTGAGTAATATACAGTGGTCAAAATTGAATCCAATTTATATGAAAGTTAGTCACTATTTTCTTTTCTTTCTTTCTTTTTTTTGGTTTTCTTTCCCTCACCCCCTCCCTCCTTCTCTTTCTGCTCTCTCCTTCCCCAATGTCCTACTGTGTCATTGATTGCCATTAATTGTCCTCAAATCAAAGTTGAATACACAGAATTCATGCTTCTCCATTCCTGTGATGTTTCACTAAGAATAATATGTTCCACCTCCATCCAAGTTACTACAGATGCTGCAAAGTCTCCATTATTTTCGATGGCTGAGTAATATTCCATGGTATACATATACCATAGCTTACCAATCCATGCCTGAATGAAGAACATTTAGGCTGTTTCCACACTTTAGCAATTAAAACCACCTGAGATACCATCTAACTCCAGTGAGAATGGCCTATATCACAAAATCTCAAGATTGCAGGTGCTGGCGCGGATGTGGGGAGAAAGGATCTCTTTTACACTTCTGGTGGGACTGCAAACTAATACAACCTTTTTGGAAGGAAGTATGGAGAAAGCTCGAAGAACTCAACCTAGACCTCCTATCTGATCCTGCAATCCCAGTGCGGGTAATTTATCCAGAAGAAAAAAACTTTTATTATAAGGACACTTATACTAGGCAGTTTATTGCAGCCCAATTTACAATTGCTAAAGTGTGGAAAACTGTTTCTTGAATACACAAAATTCTGAGGCATTATAGTCACCTGCTGCTTAACAAGGGGAATCCACACATTCAGAGAAAGTTGAAGACGTCACGGAGTTTGTAACAAAACCCTAGATGGTGTCGCCTACCACACCTGTTCCAGCCTAGGCTCCTGTGCACACCTGTGTAACTCAGTGGTAAGCATTTGTGTATCTTAACATACCTGAACGTAGAAAAGGTAAAGTAAACATATGATATAAAAAATAGAAAAAAATACTGATTACACTGGGCATGGTGGCTCACTCCTGTAATCCCAGCAACTGTGGGAGGCTGAGGAGGGAAAACTGCTTGAGCTAAGGAATTTGAGACTTGCCTGAGTGAGAGTGAGAACTCAACTCCTAAAAAAAATGGAAAAACCCAGCTGGTGCCTGGGTTACAGCTAGTGCTGCAATCCCAGCAAATTCCAGAGGCTGAGGCAGCGGGAGGCCCACAGCCTGAGTCTGAGGTTGCAGTGAGCTATGACTCCATTGCACTCTGCTCAGGAGCATAGAGTGGGACTCTGTCTCCACAACAACAACAAAGCAAAGAAATAAAAATAAAAAGTAAATGAGGAAATAAAAAAAAATATGGATTTCTTGTAGAGGGTATTTGTCGTTAAAGGAGCGTGCAGGACTGGGAGTTGCCTCGGTGAGTCGGGGGTGAGCCGTGAGTAAAGCAGAAGGTCTGGACACCACTGCGTTCCACGCAGATGTTATAAACTCTACACTCAGCAGCACTAAATTCGTTAAAAATAAATTTCTTTCCTCAATTATAAAATAACCTGAATCTACTATAATATTTCTATTTTATAAACTTTGAAAATTGTTGAGTCTTTCTGTAAGAATACTTAGCTTAAAATGCAAACTTGTTGCATGGCTGCACAAAAGTATTTTTTTCATATATCAATTCTAGAAGGCTTTTTCTATTTGAAATGGTTTTTTTAATGTTTTTTACTACTTACGCTTTTTTGCTAAAAATTAAGACATAAACATGCATTAGCATGGGCCCACACAGGGTCGTTGGGATCATCTGTGTGACTGGTCTCCACCGCCACATCCTGTCCCCCTGGAAGGGCTTCAGGGACAAGGACATACTCAGAGCTGTCATCTCCTGTGATAACAATAACTCCTACTGAAGTGGTCTTCCAACAACACCTGCCTGAGTTGGCCTTACAGTTAACTTTATATATATATATATATATATATATATATATGAGACATGCTAAAATAACAATAAAGGTATGGTATGGTAAATTCATAAACCAGTAACAAGGTTGGTTATTGCCATTATGAAAAATTACGCACTGCACATAATTGTATGTGCCGGACTTCCATGTGATGGACAGCGTGGGGAGGGGGTTGTTTACATCAGCATCACCATGAGGTCAAGAACAAGGCCTTGATCGGTTTCACTACGGCAGTTACGACATCATTAGGCAATGGGAATTTTCCAGTTTCACTATGACGGCTACGACATCATCAGGCAATGGGAATTTTCCAGTTTCACTATGACGGCTACGACATCATTAGGCAATGGGAATTTTCCAGTTTCACTATGACGGCTACGACATCATCAGGCAATGGGAATTTTCCAGTTTCACTATGACGGCTACGACATCATCAGGCAATGGGAATTTTCCAGTTTCACTATGGCGGCTACGACATCATCAGGCAATGGGAATTTTCCAGTTTCACTATGACGGCTACGACATCATCAGGCAATGGGAATTT
>CAUYON010119658.1:0-14038 GCA_963573935.1 Arctocebus calabarensis
ACAGCAACCTCCAATTCCTGGGCTCAAGCGAGTCTCTTGCCTCCGCCTCCCAAGTAGCTGGGACTACAGGCGCCCGCCACAACGCCCGGCCATTTTTTGGTTGCAGCTGTCATTGTTGTTTGGCGGGCCCTGGCTGGATTCAAACTCGCCAGCTTAGGTGTATGTGGCTGGCACCTTAGCCCGCTGAGCCACAGGTGCCGAACCAGCTTTTCTAAAAATTAAATGGTCTTTTAATCTGTCTGTCTCACCAATTTCAGGCTTTTGGAGAAGGAAGGTATAATTTACCATGTTGAAGTATTTTGAACAACATTTTTTACTTTTTAGGCATATTCTTTAGTGGATCGTGAGGTTGGTTACTGTCAAGGAAGTGCTTTTATAGTTGGATTATTGCTTATGCAGGTAAGTTAGTGCACATATTAAATGTTCAATTAAGTTCTTTATTAAAGGTGGATTGGAGAATTAAAAAATTTTCTTTGTTCTTAATTATAAGCAGATATTGAATATTTTTCCCTAGGCATTATTTGAATAGGAATATTTAATTTGCACTTTAAAAGATTGAAATCATGGGCAGGGTGTGGTGGCTCACATCTGATCCAAGCACTTTGGGAGGCTGAGGTGGGAGGTTTGTTTGAGCTTGGGAGTTTGAGGTTACAATGAGCAATAATGACCCACTGTACTCTAATGTGGACAGCAGAGTGTGACCCTGTCCCAAAAAGGAAAAAATTGATTAAAAGTGTTGAAATAATAACATATTATGATATCTTTGATTTTTCACCACCAAATAAAATTTCAACTTCTTGATATATACATGTGTACTATAATATTCTACTAACGCCTGTAACTTTAGTTAACAGGATTTTGAAATCTTGCTGTCAGCATTTAATGAGTAGTAATCTTTTCTCAGCCAAGGAGGACTTATATGATTAAACTGTTGGTATCAAAATCTTATTTATATTTATATAACATCTTTGGAAATTCACACAGGAGTTTTATTTGATGTAGTGGTAAGGGCTTGTCAAATTACCCCAACTTATGTTTTAAAAATATCACCATTAAAAAGAAAAAAACCTCCCCCAGTTCCCATTATATTAATGCTATTTAAAAAGGGAGAGGGAATAATACTTGCTTTGTTATGTCTACAAGAGAAGAAAATCTTGTGGGACCAAAAAGGGAAATGATATAATCTCGTACTGCATGATGACATTTGCTCAATAAAGGACCACCTGTGTGATGGTGGCCCCTAAGATTATCGTACCATATTTTTACTGTATCTTTTCTATGTTTAGATATGTTTATATACATAAATAGTTGGAATTGTTAACAGTTGCCTACAATATTCAGTACAATAAATAACATGCTGTACAGGTTTATAGCCTAGGAGTTTATAGCCTAGGTTTATGTAATGGGCTCCACCAACCAAGTCTGGGTAAGTAACACTGTGGTATTTCCACAAAGATGAAATTGCCTGAGGACATATATCCTGCTAACAACCCCTGGCCTCTTTTAGTGCTTTGGGAGAGAAAACAACCATTCTGTGGGGAGACCCCGGTTTCAGTGTTGAATATTCTTAGGAGAGAGCCAGATTTAGGAAGGACATTAAGGATACAGGTAGAATATCTTATTGATGGCAGGCTTTGAGTTCCGGAAAGTGCTGTGGAAAGGCTTAGGGAAGATTTGAAATGGGGTGGATTAGGGGAACAATGGAACAAAAGGATGAGAGTTTTGGGATCTAGGGCTTCTTTCAGTGAATGGCATAAATCAGTGGAGCTATAGGGCTTGATGAGATCAACAGGGATGGTATCCAGGGCAGAATTGTGGCTGTGTGTGTTGGGAGGAAGGAAGAAGTACAGGTTTTGCCAAGAAACTCTTGGCTGCCATGACTGTGTCAGGCTAGTAAAAATGTATTGTTATTAGCAACATTCTTCAGTAAGAAGTATGTGTGGAGATCCTTTGGAGTGTTCTCTTTTGAAACACACTGGTATAATGTGAGTGAATGAGAATTAGCAAATTTTACTATTTTGAGAAAAATGGGCTAACAATTTGCATATTTGCTTAAATATTCCGAATGTCTTTGTAGCTCCATATACAACTTCATATTCATTACTTTATTTGCTATGATTTCCTGGTGATTCACACATAAAATGTGAAATTGGTATCTCGAAACCCTGATTTCAGATAAGTTGAACACTTAACTTTAGAAGTTCTCCTTCCAGACAGAGTCTCATTATTTCACCCTTGGTAGAGTGCCATGGCATCACAGCTCACAGCAACCTCAGAATCTTGGGCTTAAGTGATTCTCTTGCCTCAGCCTCCCAAGTAGCTGGGACTACAGGTGCCCGCCACAATGCCCGGCTATTTTTTTGTGGCAGTGGTTGTTGTTGTTTAGCTGGCCCGGCTGGTTTCAAACCTCCCACCTTGGTGTATTTAGGGGCTGGCACCATAACCACTGTGCTGTGGGCACTGAGCCAAGAAGTTCTTTTAACCCTTACGCCATATCATATCACTTTTGCTCAGAATCCTTGAAAAGCTTCCGATTTCACTTAACAGTAAAAGTCAAAATCCTCACAGTGACTCTAAAGCCCTTTGTATTTTGGTTCCCTGTGGTTCCCTGTTATTTTTCTTCCATAACCTATAAGCTTCACTTATAACATTACTTCTAATTTAGTAGTCCCTGTTTCCTGTTCCTCGAGCATGCCAAGCATGATGTTATCTTAGGACCTGTGTATTCTTCTCTCTTCCAGAACTGTTCTTTCCTCAGATACTACCTTTTCTTCTTCAGGAGTTTGCTCAAATGTTACCTTATCAAGGGACCTTCCCTGACCTATATAAGTAGCAGTGTACCTCCATCACCCCAGCATTCCTATTACCCTACTTAATTTTATTTCTATAGCACTCATTTCCATCTGACATACACAGGTATATTAATTTATTCCATGTATCGTCTGTATGCCTCCACTAGAAAGTTCATGCTCCTTGAGAGCAGAGATGGTGTTTATTTTGTTAACTGGTGTATACCTGGTTGTAAGTCGATATTTGTTGGTTGAATTCATAAATTAGACAAACTGAGGCAGTTTATCTCAGAGGTTATAAGGTATGCCTACCTTCTCGTTCTTGGTGACAGGAGACTAGACTGTCCTGATTATTAGTCCATTGTTCTTATCATTTATCATATGGCCATTCAAATCAGTACTTTTAGCTAAATGGGTACTTGGTTTAAACACAAAAATAATCAATAATAAATACTACTCAATAAGACACCGCCACATGTCCACACGAACACAGCTTTGAGACACTGATATACCATATACTGAGGTTATAAAACCTTACTGAGTTGTTAGTACAGTGCTGTCAAGGTAAGTACATGGTGGCAAGTCTGTGAACTTAATTGTCAGACCTCGTACAATGACAACCTCTGATGGTTGTTCTAGAGAAACAATTCCAAAATTCCTTTGGAGGGTAGACTAGGCATTGGGATCAACACAGAGCTTCCAAGGGGAGCGTTTCAAAGGTCACTGTAGTGATACTCAACAGTGGGTATGCGGTACTTTTTCCAGGATGAGTTCATGACTTTAATTGTCAGACCTTATACAATTTGATTGATTTGTATGTTATAGAATATCAACCTATGTTTTCTTTTCTTTTAATGTAGATGCCGGAGGAAGAAGCTTTTTGTGTATTTGTTAAATTAATGCAAGATTATAGACTTCGTGAACTTTTTAAACCGAGCATGGCAGAATTGGGCCTTTGTATGTACCAGTTTGAATGCATGATTCAGGTAAAAGTGCAGTGTTGATAAAAAGCAATTGCCTTTATATTTTCTGTCATCTTATTCTGAGTGATAATGTCATGTCAAAAAGGATTAAAGGAAATTTCATGTCGAAAGCATTTCAAGCAATAGAAGAAATAAGTGTTTTAATCAAGTGATCATTGGTTGGTTGTTTGACACAATTAGGCCTACTTATTAGGCTCTGTCTTTACGTAATCCCAGTCTGGATTTGTCTGCAGTTTTCATCTTCAAACCTGCAGCATTTGTGCCAAATGTATCCTACACCCTTTATCTCAGTACACGAGCTTCTTTATTATCTTCTCTTCTATCCTCTTTTTACATATTCTAAGGTCTCTTACAGGGGCTTTATTTATTTATTTATTTTTCACCCTTGGTAGAGTGTTGTGGCATCACAGACTCACCACAATACTTGGCTATTTTTTGGTTGCAGCCATGATTGTTGTTTGGTGGCCTGGGCTGGATTTGAACTCGCCAGCTCAGGTATATGTGGCTGGCGCTTTAGCTGCTTGAGCCACAGGCACTGAGCTGAGAATTATTATTTTTTTTTTTTTTGGCAATTTTTGGCTGGGGCTGGGTTTAAACCCACCACCTCCCGCATATGGAGCCAGTGCCCTACTCACTGAGCCACAGGCGCCGCCCATGAGAACTATTTTTTTACATGTCTCCTTTCCCATAGGAATTATAAAATCCTCTATCTTTTCTACGTGTGGTGGGAAGAGGTTATGTAAAATGTTACCACATTTTATCTTTACTTTTATTCATTTTATTTTTTAAAATAGACAATAGTTATACATATTTGTGGGGTACATAGTGACTTTGCTTTGGTTTTACATTTTAAAAGAAAAGCCAAAATAGGGCAGCAACTGTGGCTCAGTGAGTAGGGCGCTGGCCCTATATACCGAGAGTGGTGGGTTCAAACCCGCCCTGGCCAAACTGCAATAAAAAATAGCCAGGCATTGTGGCAGGCACCTGTGGTCCCAGCTACTCGGGAGGCTGAGGGAAGAGAATTGCCTAAACCCAAGAGCTGGAGGTTGCTGTGAGCTGTGATACCAAGACACTCTACCGAGGGCGACAAAATGTGTGTCAAAAAAAAAAAAGCTAAGGCTCAGTGCCTGTGGCTCAAGTGGCTAAGGTGCTAGCCACGTACACCTGAGCTGCCGGGTTCGAATCCAGCCTGGGCCCACAAAGCAACAATGATGGCTGCAACCAAAAAATGGCCAGGCATTGTGGTGGGCACCTGTAGTCCCAGCTACTTGGGAGGCGGAGGCAGGAGACTCGCTTGAGCCCAGGAATTGGAGGTTGCTATGACTGCGATGCAATGATACTTTATCTAGGGTGACAGCTTGAGGCTGTATCCAAAAAAAAAAAAAAAAAAGCTAAAATAGGGCTTGAGATGGTTCTTTTTATTTATTTATTTTTAAATTACTGTTTGAGGTTAATTTATTGTAACCTACCTAACAAAGAATTAGGTTACAATGTTTGCATTTGTTAGGTAGAATCCCTCTTATAATTATGTCCTGCCCCCATATATCCTAACATCGTGTCCATTAAGTGGGAGCACACCCATCTCCCTCCCTCTTCCCCGATCCTGAGCTGGTTCTTAAATTTTTTTCCGAAATAGTAAGCTTGTTTTTATCAACCCTAAACTCTCTTGATGTTAGTTTTCAATTAATGTATCATGTATGTTTTGAATGCTGGAGTTGCTGAAGCATCTGTGTTTTGTATTTTTCCTATTCTTTGGGAAGGTAGAAATAGGTGATTAATGGTAAATGGCACCTGGAAATATTTTAGGGTAGCATTTTTTGTTTATTTTCAAAAGGTTTTTTTAAAAATATTATAACAGATAGAAAAGTATAGAAAAATCAGATACCTATGTACCTACCAATAAGATAAACAAATACAAAAGTTTTGTTTCCTTTTATTAGTAGATTAAATGTTTAAAATACCAAAAATTCCAAGTCCACATTCTTTTCTCCTTCTTCCCTTCCTGAATAGAAGTTACTGTCACACTCTCTTTCTTTTTTTTGAGACAAGAGTTTCGAGGTGTCACTCAGGGTATAGTGCTGTGGTGTCGTCATAGCTCATAGCAGCCTCTTTGAACCTCTTGGGTTCAAGCTGTGCTGTTGCCTCAGATTTTCTATTTTTAGTAGAGACGGGGGTCTCACTTTTGCTCAGGTTGGTTTTGAACTCCTGAGCTTAAGCAATCCACCCGCCTTGGCCTTCCAGAGTGCTAGGATTACAGGCGTGAGCCGCCATGCCTGGCCTAGACACTTTCTTGAATGTGTCATTTTCTACGTCTTAGCTTTTCCATATGATGCTTGACCTTATCTTTGTGTTTGGTATAGAATAATATATGGACAGTGATCTGGTTTAAAATAATTCAATTTTGGCTCAGCGCCTGTGGCTCAACAGGCTGAGGCGCCAGCCACGTACACCTGAGCTGGTGGGTTCGAATCCAGCTCGGGCCCGCCAAACAACAATGACGGCTGCAACCAAAAACTGGCCAGGCGTTGTGGTGGGCCCGTTGGTCCCAGCTACTTGGGAGGTGGAGGCAGGAGACTCGATTGAGCCCAGGAGTTGGAGGTTGCTGTGAGCTGTGATGCCACAGCATTCTATCCAGGGTGACAGCTTGAGGCTCTGCCTCAAAAAAAAAAAAAAAAAATTCAGTTTCGTTATGTTTTAACAAATTCTTTTCTTCTCTTTAGGAGCATCTTCCAGAGCTCTTTGTACATTTTCAGTCTCAGAGTTTTCATACCTCAATGTACGCATCATCCTGGTTTCTGACTATCTTTCTTACAACTTTTCCACTACCAATTGCAACAAGGATTTTTGATATCTTTATGTCTGAGGTAAGCTAATGGGCAGGCTCAGAACAAGAACTGGGCAGAGGGTCATTGACTTTATTTGAGCAAGGCAATGAGGAGAGTAAAAAGGAGACCTGTGTGTCACATGCTAAACTGCTTTCATGGATAATTTTATTATTAAACCTTATTATAACCCCCTCGGGTAAGTACTGTTACTATCCCCATTTGTTAGATGATAGATAAGGAAACTGAGACTTAGAGAAAGGTTAAATAGCTTATCTGTGGACACACAGGACATAACTGGTATAGTAACTAGGATTCAAATGTAGACATTCACATTCTGGAGTCTGCATTCTTTTTTTTTTTTGAGACAGAGCCTCAAGCTGTCACCTGGATAGAGTGCTATGGCATCACAGCTCACAGCAACTTCCAATTCCTGGGCTCAAGCAAGTCTCCTGCCTCCGCCTCCCAAGTAGCTGGGACTACAGGCGCCTGCCACAACACCCGGCCGTTTTTTGGTTGCAGCTGTTATAGTTTGGCAGGCCCGGGCTGAATTCGAACCCACCAGCTCAGGTGTACGTGGCTGGCGCCTTAGCCCATTGAGCCACAGGCGTTGAGCCTGGAGTCTGCATTCTTAATCAGACCTTTTATCAGACCAGGTGCTGTGACTCAGACCTATACTCCCAGCACTTTGGGAGACTGAGGTGGGAGGATTGCTTAGCTTAAGTCTAGGAGTTTGAGACCAGTCTGAGCAACATAGTGAGATTCCCCTCTCTTAAAAAAAAATTCAACTGGGCATAGTGGCATACACCTGTAGTTACAGCTGTTTGGGAGGCTGAAAAAGGAGACTTGAGCCCAGGAGCTCCAGGCTGCAGGAGCTATGATTGTACCACTGCCTGGGCAACAGAGCAAGACTGTCCTTAAAAAAAAAAAAAAAGAAAAAGAAAAGAAAAATCTCTTCATCAGTTAATGAGAGGTAAAATTGGCCTTATAGTTAATACTATTACAATGCATCAGTTATCCAAAGAGTAGGAAGTGATAAGTCATATGGTTAAGTTTCTTATGTTCTGTAAACACATTGCAGATTGTCATCAGTGACATGCCACAGTGATCCTTTGTCTTCTATTCTTTGAACCCGGTATTCTTATTACAGCTACGTCTTGGGAAGATCAATTGTATTATCTGTCTAGTTTAGTTTAGCAAAGAGTTGACAGACTGTGGTTCCCTTAACCAATCCATCCTGGTTTGCGTGCCAAACCTGTCTTTCCACCTGTTTTTATACTGAAAAGTTTCTTAGAACGCAACCTTGCCCATTTCTTTCTACATCTGCTTTGGGACTACAGTGGCAGAGTTGAATAATTGTGACAGAAACCACATGGGTCACCAACCTTAAATATTTGCTGTCTCGTTCTGCAGAAAATGTTTGCCGGCTCCTAATTTAGAACCCTAAATGTTTACCTTAGTATTATTTTGAATTGTTTAGTTTTTTTTGATGGAGGAGTAAGAAAAATTTGGCCTTATTCCATTTGTTTTCTCAGGGCTTAGAAATAGTTTTTCGAGTAGGATTAGCACTTCTTCAGATGAATCAGGCAGAATTAATGCAACTTGACATGGAAGGGATGTTACAGGTAAGTCAGTTTATGGTTTCTTGAATGTTTTTAGATTTCACTGTTAATTAGTTAATGATGAACAGCACTAAGTAGTTCATATTTTTTTTGTTTTTTATTTTATCTTAGCACTTTCAGAGGGCCATTCCACATCAGTTTGATGGAGGTCCAGACAAATTAATTCAAGCAGCTTACCAAGTCAAATACAACTCAAAAAAAATGAAAAAGTGAGTATTTTATGCATTTTTAGTTATGGGGATGTGTTTAAGTAGACATGAAACATTATGGAAGTGGCCAGACATTCTTGTGATAAATACAATTACCTTCATTATTTCCTCCTCATTATTTCATCTGGTGGTATTGGTTTCAGTATAACATAAAACTAATGTTGAAGTGAACTACTTTTTTTTTTTTTTAAAGACAGAGTCTTTATTGCCCTTGGTAGAGTGCCGTGGCGTCACAGCTCGCAGCAAACTCCAACTCCTGGTTTTTTAGGGCGATTCTCTTGCCTCAGCCTCCCGAGTAGCTGGGACCACAGGCGCTCACCACAATGCCTGGCTATTTTTTTGTTGCAGTTCGTCCAGGGCCAGGTTTGAACCCGCCACCCTTGGTATGTGGGGCCAGCGCCCTACTCACTGAGTCACAGGCACCGCCCGAAGTGAACTACTTTTAATAGCAGTGCATGGGGCTAGTGTTTACTGTCTTTAAAACTCTCATTTCTCTTTCCACATTGCCTGGTGTAGGTAATGTATGTGATTTTAAAAATCACTTTTATGGTGTGGTCCCATTCATTGACATTCTGGGTTAAGAATTTAAATTGTTATTTTAATTAATTTATAGTGTCTCACCCTATTACCCAGGCTAGAGTACCATGGCATTAGCCTAGCTCATAGTAATGTCAAACTCATAGATTCCAGAAGTTTTCTTATCTCAGCTTCCCAAGTAGCCAGGACTACGGTACCTTTCACTATGTCTGACTAATTTTTCTGTTTTTGATAGAGACAGGGTCTCACTCTTGCTCAGGCTGGTCTTGAAATCTGAGCTCAAGTGATCTCACAGTACTAGGATTATAGGTGTGAACCATTGCACCCGGCCATGAATGAGAATTATTAAAATTAGTTTTAATTGGCAAAAACAAGCCAACTTATGAGCCTCAACTTATTATTAAATTATTTGTGACATTTCCAATAACCATCATCATGTTCAAATAGTATAGACCATGAAGCTGCTCTACTTTGTAACTGATAAAGATCTAAAGAGTCTTAATTTTTGCCATTTTGTAGAGCCACATTTAAATCACACTAATGAAACAGAATTTATTTTACTTAGAGAATGAAGTTCCTTAACCTTCTTGGGAACTGATTCTCCTTTTAGATCTTGTCACATGTACAATTCATTTCTGAAATTTAAATTATTTACTTATCACAATTCTGACCTACTAATTCTTTTACTCCTACAATCCCTGCTTTATCACAATCCCTAGTCTGATATCTAATAGCCTTCCTCTGATCTGAGCAAGTATATAATGTCTGTCAGTGAAAGCGCCATGAAGGAAATGAGTCAGGATGAAGGAGCTGAGTGATGGATGTTCTTCTAGATGCAGCACTCAGAGAACACAAGCTGCAAAGGTACCATTTGAGCAGACGCCAGAGAGAAGTGAGAGAGGGGGAGCCATGTGATTATCTGGGAAAAGTGTGTTTCTTGGTTAAATGCAAAGAGGCGGGAATGTGATTGACATGATCTGGTATGTTCAAAGAATAGAAAGAAAACCAGGGTGATGGAGGCATCAGAATGGTGAAGAGTTTGACATCCTGTTGTAAGCTTTCCTACAATACAGCCTCTAACAAAACCAGGTAATAGAATTGTTTACCTTTATACCAAGAAGGTTAGGAAAGTGCCAATGTGGCACATGCCCAGGCAGATTTTCAGGGGTTTGGCTGTGAGACCTAAAGTTCTTCTGAGATTGTCTAAAACAAAAAAACATGTCAGCAGGGCCTATGGTGGTTCCATGTGTGCTAAATGTGTTCATGACAGGATCAAGCGTGCTTTCCTTACTGAGGAGCAGAAAATCCTTGTGAAAGTGTCAAAGGCACAAACACAGAGTCAGAAAGCTAAATTAGAAAATGAAGCTGTTTTGAGTGATAAAAATTAAGAGTTAAAAAAAAAAAAAACAGCGTGACTGCATTAGTGTAGGCAAATAGGAGTATGGTAGACAGTAAAGTGAGGAACATATTGGTTAGCTTGGGGTGTTTAAAGCTGTGTTGTTCACTGTGGTAGCCACTGCCATCCAGGTGGCTATTTAGATTAGAAATAATTAAAGATTCATTTTGTCACTTACATAGCAATTGCTCATTAGTCCCATCTGGCTAGTGGCTACTTTATTGGACAATACAGATTGTCAAAAGCTCCTTTGGACATTATTGACCTCTCGTGGGCCAGACTGTATGTTAAGAAAGGGGAAATCATTAGAAAATTTTGAGTACAGTGACATGATCTAGTTTTAAAAGTTGCATTCTTTTTGCTGTCCAGCAGGGTGAGTAGAGGTTGGCCAGATGAAGAGAAGGATGACATTTTCGGCAGAAGTGTAGTAAGTTTAAAGGCTTGGAGGATCCCCTAAGATGTGAAAGTTGCAGGAGATGAGTTTTAGCTTTTGACTTTTTGGGTGAATTTTTATTTTGGTATACTTACAAACTTACAAAAAAGTTGCAAATAACAGTACAAGGAACTCCCATATTCTCTTTACTCAGATTCACCAGTTTTTTACATTTCATCCCATTTGCTTTATCATCTTCTCTCCCCCACGTAAGTAAAAACAACATGTGTAAAGAAAATCCAATCCACTTTTAGGAAGATGTGTTTGAGGGTATGTTGTGATATTGTGTCTTCTATGCTTAAGCACTTGAATGTGTGTGTACTTTCTAAGAACAATTTCTTTTCCATCAACCTGGTCTCCTTTAATCTAAAACAGTTCCTCAGCCTTTCTTTTTTTTTCCTTAACCTTTCTTGTGTTTCTTGACCTTGATGATATAGTTAAGAGTGTACAAGCCAGTTATTTTGTAGAAAATCCCAAAGTATGAGTTTTTATGAGGTTTCCTCATGATTAGCTTCAGGTTTTACATTTTTGGCTGGCATACCAGTGATGATGTATCTTCGTAGTTCACCATATGATAGGGTACACATTATTGATTTCTCTCAGAATTGGTGGTGATAGCTTTGATCACAAAGACAAAACATTGGTGGGGTCAGTCCCCCGCCCCACTGGTATGTGATGGTTAAGGTGAATCTGCCAGGTTTCACCACTGCAAAGTACCCTTTTGTAATCAGGAATTTGTAGCAAGTTAACTTTAAGATTGTGTAATAACCTCTTTCTTCACTACACTTTAACTCACCAGCTTTTTATACCCATTATTTTCTCACTCATATCTTTTGTATTTATCAGTTAGCATCTACTGTAAGAAACAATTTTTCTTTCTCCATCATTTATTTATTTAGTTATACCAGTGTGAATTCATGGATTCTTATTTTATTTAATGATTTATAAACTCTATCAAATTGTCCCTGACTTGTCCAGTGGGAACTCCTTTGAACTGGCTGCTGTGTGCTTTTCACTTGTTCCCAAGATTGATTGATTGGTTGATTTTTTTTTTTTTTTTGAGACCAGAGTCTCAAGCTGTCTCCCTGGGTAGAGTGCCATGGTGTCACTGCTCACAGCAACCTCAAACTCTTAGGCTTAAGTGATCCTCTTGCCTCAGCTTCCCAAGTAACTGGGACTACAGGTGCCCGCCACAACGCCTGGCTATTTTTTGGTTATAGTTGTCATTGTTGACAATTATCAGCTGAATTCGAACCTGCCAGCTCCAGTATATGTGGCTGGCGCCTTAGCCACTGAGCTACAGGTGCTGAGCCAGTTGGTTGCCTTTTGACCAGAGTCTGGCTCTGTTACCCTGGGTAGAAAACCTCAAACTGCTGAGCTCAGGTGAACCTCTTGCCTTAGCCTCCTGAGTAACTGGGATCACAGGTGCTTGCCATCATGCCTGGTTAAAATTTTTTTCTATTTTTTATAAAGATGGAGGTCTTGCTCTTCTTCAGGTTGGTCTCAAACTCTTGATTTCAAGTGATCCTCCCACTTTGGGCTTCCAGAGTGCTAGGATCATAGGCATGAGCTATAGACCTCAGGCTACTGGTCCCATGATTCTTTTTTTCTTTTGAGACAGAGTCTCATTGTCTCACCCCTAGGTAGAGTGCTTTGGCATCACAGCTCATACCAACCTCAAACTCTTGGGCTCAAGCAGTCCTCTTGCTTCATCCTCCCAAGAAGCTGGGACTACAGGCACCCACCACAACACCTGTCTAGTTTTTTCTATTTTTAGTAGAGAGGGAGTCTTGCTGTTGTTCAGGCTGGTCACGAACTCCTGAGGTCAGGAGATTCACCACACTCAGGCTCCCAGAGTGCTAGGATTACAGGTGAGAGACACTGTGCCCAGCCTGACTCATGATTTTTTGAGGATTTTCTTCCTTTAGGGCAACAAAATGTTCCATGCTTATCTTAAACCTTCCCTGTTCCTGCTCAGGCGTAAGCCATTTCTCCAAAGAGCTATCATTACTTCTTATAAGCCTTTGAAATTTAGTCTGAAGGTAATGAATAGCCACTTACTCCATAAGTGGCATGATCCAAAAAAAGACCACTTCAGTAAAAGGGTACAGAAAAGATTGAATTATGAAACTAGCAGTAGAGAGAACAGTTATGAGTCTCTTCCAGTAATTAAGACAAGCCATAAGAAAGGCCTAAAATTGCCATCAGGGAAGGGGGAACAAAGTAGCTTTATGGTGGAGAAGCCTAACGAGCACTGTCTTTGCTGGGTGATCAAGGTCACCTTCAATAATGATGTTCTATTATACCCTTACGAAATGGCACCCACCTTTGAGGTTCTTCCCAAAGACCTATAACCCCAGCATAATCATGAGAAAATCATGAGACAGATCCTGTTTGAGGGAAATTACATAAAATATGACCCCTGTTCCTTAAAATGTCAAGGTCATCAAAAACAAGGAACGTCTGAGAAACAGACATAGCCAAGAGCAGCCTAAGGAGACATGACAACTAAGAGTTCTGAGGTTTCCTGTGTGGGATCCTGGGACAGAAGAAGAACGTTAGGCAAAACTAAGAAAATCTATATAAAGTATGGACTTTAGTTAACAGTAATGTATTAATGTTGGTTCATTAATTGTAACAAGGTGCTATACTAATATAACATGTGAATAACAGAAACTGGGACAGGATATGTAGAAATGCCAAGAGGTAGCTTCACAATATTTTTGAAAATCTACAACTTCTTAAAAAAAGTAATTTATGGCTTGGTGCCTGTGGCTCAACGGGCTAAGGCGCCAGCCATGTACACCTGAGCTGGCGAGTTCGAATCCAGCCCGGGCCCGCCAAACAACAATGACAGCTGCAACCAAAAAATGGCTGGGCGTTGTGGCAGGCGCCTATAGTCCCAGCTACTTGGAAGGCAGAGGCAGGAGACTCGCTTGAGCCCAGGAATTGGAGGTTGCTGTGAGCTGTGATGCCACTGTACTCTATCTAGGGTGACAGCTTGAGGCTTGGCGCCTGTGGCTCAATGGGCTAACACGTACGCCTGAGCTGGTGGGTTCAAATCCAACCTGGGCACGCCAAACAACAATGACTACTGCAACCAAAAAATGGCCGGGCATTGTGGCGGTCACCTGTAGTCCCAGCTACTTGGGAGGCGGAGGCAGGAGACTCGCTTGAGCCCAGGAATTGGAGGTTGCTGTGAGCTGTGATGCCACAGCACTCTATCCAGGGTGACAGCTTGAGGCTC